>BMAO01012445.1:94962-160645 GCA_019973975.1 Trichonephila clavata
CTAATGTCAGTGTTTCGAACAATATTGTAATCATTTCTAATTAAAACTTTTTTTATAACGTAAATGTTCTTTGTTTCCTTTTGTCTCTTAAAACGAAATCTGTTTCAGCGCCCTCTATCACCTTCAGGTTAAATTACGAGTATGATTTCTTGATGAATGTTACTTGTTTTGGTGTTGTACTATCGCCTCTTAAAGTTTGCTTTATCGTTTTTTATTTTGATCATTACATACGAGCATTTCAATTTTTCCTCCCTAAACGCGGTTACATTTGCGCCACTTAACCGCTCCCGATGGTTTCAATTTTGCGCTCAAAATTCAAGTTAAAATCTAAGCTTTTGTAAACATTTAACAAAATAAAAAAAATACTGGTAAAAGGTAGTTGTTCGGTACTCCAAAGTCTAGAGCGCCCTCTAACGGCATTTTTTTAACTTTGTCTTTAAAACTTTTTTAATGAAAATACTAATTTAAAGAATGATTTTAGTGAAAACCGCAAATGAATCGATCCATTTTCCCGTTTTTTATCATCATTTGAAATTTAGGACCCTAAACTTTGATGGCGCCTTTCTCCTTCGGAAGACGTTTGGGACACTTGGTTCCTATTTACTATTACTCGTCTTGATGTGTACTATCACCCCTTAAAGTTACTCCCATCATTTATGAAACACCCTGTATACTATACATTTGCCCTATGGTCGTCTGACCTCTCATGCTGCGAAGCAAGCGCGAAATAATTTTTCCAATCATTACAGCCAGTTGCTAAAACTCCACGTTTTCCCTCAGACTGAAGGAGAAGGCAATAAAAATAAATACCTGGCCTTTCGATTTTGAATGAGGAGCCAGTCCCTCTTATACTTCTCTCCACTCGGTAGCTCGGCAAAAAAACAATTTTGTTGAAAGTTTACGCTTAATTTTGACGCCTTCATAACAATGCTCAGAATTAGAAAAATCTGAGCTTTTGAGTTAAATTTGAGTTAAGTATTCTGGATATTTGTATATTATCTTTCATATTCCATGTACCTGGGTCCTCCAGCACAAAGCCACTGTCAAGAAGAGTGTAACGTATAGGCATAGTAATGTCAGAGTCAGTGACAGATTGAGTCTGGGACGTTGATGGTAGTCCACGATTATTGTTTTCGTTCCAGTTTTCTCTTCACCGAATGAACAAGCTTGAGAATCTGAGGGTTCAGTTTCAGTAGACTCACGATTTGAAACAAAAAAACTTGTTATCTTAGACACTTTTTTGAGTTCTTTTTCTTCTTTTTGCTGATTTTCAGCTGCTCTTAAACGGAATTCTGTGCTTCATTGGGTTTTTTCTGAAGACTCATTTTGTTTTAGAAATATACTGAAATGCCTGAAATTATAGCAATAAATTTATGCAATAATACTTATTTAGGAATATTTTTTGATCTCTGTATGTTTGAAAAGTTACATCGTATTCGTACCATATAAAAGATTGTATCATTTTTTTAAGAGCTGTTATTCATCTCTTTTTTTCAAAAATAATATTGTACAGATATAATGCTTGACATGAATTTTTTTTTCGCAAAATGTACATTACGTATTGTTCCATAACGTACATCAAGGACAGTAACAATTTTTAGCAATTTTTTTACTTTTTGTTTTATATTGGCTTATATTTAAGATACACTCATGTCCATAAATTAAGGATAATTCAGAATCGCACAGAAATTGAACTCTAAAATAAAAATTTCACCTGTAGAATTATCACACACATCTTGAAGAAGAATATGCAAATTACAGGAAACCACCAGATGGCACGGATAGTACGTCACAATGACGAGAGTGTAAGAGAGGGGTATATAAGGAATGGTGGCAAAGAAGTAAAATTGTTCACAAGCGCTTTAAAAGCCTTTCAGTGCAATAACCGCATAGTTATGGCACAAAGGAAGCATTTGGTCGATTTTTTACGTGGTAGAATAATCGGACGGCTGGAATGTGGACGTACCCAGCTGGAAGTATCCGAGGTACTTGGAATCGCCCAGAGTGTCATCTCCAGGCTTTGGCAACGATTCCAAGATGATGGTAATGTGAGTAGATGTTACAGCACAGGTCGCCTCCGAGTTACAACGCCGAATGAGGACCGGTATTTGGCAGTCACTGCCAAAAGAAACAGACGGAGCACAGCATCAGACCTACCTCGTCAGCTCTCTTCAGCTACCGGTACGACAGTTTCAAGGCACACCGTGTACAGACGCTTAGGGCACATTGGTCTATATGCTCGTAGGCCTGTCAGATGTGTTCCCCTTACCGCAACTCACTGTCGCCTGCGATTAACCTGAGTAGAGAGCATGCATTGTGGTCAACTCAACAGTGGTCTTGTGTGATGTTTTCGGATTTGTACAAGTTCAGTTTGCAGTCTGATTCTCACCGGACTTTCATATGGAGAGCGCCAGGTACCCGTTACCTCCAAGAGAACACCATTGAACGACACCGTTACAGTGGTGCAGGATGGCTCGTTTAGGGAGGAATTATTCTTGGTTCCAGAACTGACCTGCATGTTCAGAGTGTAACGATGACAGGCCACATCTATCGGATGTCATTCTGGAACAACATGTACGTTTGTTTCGTGGCGCCATGGGTACTGAATTTCTGTTTATGGATGACAACGCCCGTCCTCACCGTGCAAACATTGTGGATGAATGCCTTCAATCGGAGGAAATCACCCGTATGGATTGGCCAGCATACTCACCGGACTTGAATCCAATAGAGCATGTGTGGGATATGCTTGGCCGACGAATTGCAGCCCGTCAACCCCCTCCCATCTGTCTACCGGAGCTTCGGATGGCATTGCTTGATGAGTGGTGTAATATTCCCCAAGATCAGATTGATAATTTGATACTCAGCATGCGTAGGCGTTGTAAGGCCTGTATTGCATCGTCCGGGAGACGTACTCTGAATTAACCATCATACTAACCATGTTATACTGTTTTTTTGTAAATAGGTTCTTTTTTAAAATTTGCTCCAGGGAGTAAAAATCGCAATTTTTATTAATTATATCAAACATATAGCATCTTTTTTGCTCTTTATCTTTTGTTTAATAAATAGACTTTACAAATAAGTCAAATTTGTTTTGCTTCTGTCTCTTTCTTTGCCTGAACTTCATTATCCTTAATTTATGGACATGTATGTATTAAGATTGTACAATGTTCTAAGAACTGTTGTGTATCAGTTGATCTTTTTTCAATGATACTCTACAGCTATGAAAAAGTAAGATATCATGTACATAAAATAAAAAATTCTCAAAAATGAAAAAAAATACCCCTTTTTTTCTTCTTTTTATGATTTGAAGTAAATTTCAAATGATTTACGATATTAGTAGGGTATTCCAGAGTAATGTATTTCTCAAAAAGTAAGAATAATTTTAACACAAATGTGTGTATTTCAGTAACCAAATGTTCAGTGAATAATCTGGTTACGATAAATTTGAGTTTTTAAAACTTTGTATGATACAAGACATAAACAGTATTATATTCAGAATAGGATGAATTGCGCAAATATAAATCACATCACAAACGTAGTACAAAAAGGTAAATGCAATTTTCAACAAAGTATAATTCTACAAAATTAAGGCAAAAAAATTCAAATTAACCAGCTTTTATATCATTTACACATGCTGTAAACAGTAATTTACTATCAACTTTTGTTTCCTTGTTTATTATGAAAGCAAATCTTTCTGTTTTTGAAAGCTAGTTTTTCTGTAGTATCATTTGAATTAAAAATATTTTACTGCATTTATTTTTATTATTTTTTTATAAAGAAAAATTCAGAGAATTTATAAAGTAAAGTGAATTCCAGACAGGGGATCGGTGTACTTTCAAGAAAGAACTAGCTGTTAGTGAAACAAGATATCGAAAGTATCAGACATATAGATATGAGCTTCCAGGAGAAAGGTCCCCCATCCCAGCAACAGTCGCGTTAAGACTGTCATGCTCCAATTAATATTTTTTATATTATTTATAAATCAAGTTTAACACACAGGCATTAACATTTTCAATTCCTTCAAAAATGAAGAAATATTACAGATATTTTTTATTTGTTCCTTTATTTTTATTTCTATAGCTCAATGCAAGTGCGATCAGTGTCAAAATATCAATGCTAGGAAATAAACTTTGAAGTTTCATGAAAAAAACTTCCATATCAGTCCTACCTAAATTACAACAATTTGAAATTTCGTGTTTATACTAATAATTAAACTTTATTAGTTACTGATGCAACACGGAAAATTTAGAAAATAAATTTTTTTTAATTAGATTTCATTAAGCTAGACATTATTTTCACCGCCTCCTTTGTAAAGGAAAGCAAGTAATAAACTTATGTTTTGGGTTTTATCTAAATATGATAAAAATGTTTGTACATTTTTCTAAGTCTCAAGGGAAAATACAAAATGAATCAAAAGTAAAGTCATAATTACCGTTTTCAGTTTTAAAGGATTTTAAATTGAAGAAATTACTGATTTAAAATTGCGTTAACTCTCTCTTTCTTTCTTTGAAAAAAAAAAGTGATTTCCTGAAGGTAGTGACGTAGCTAGGTACTTAAAGACCCTGGTGCAAAAAACAAAAAAAAACAAAAAATGAGGACCCTGTCTTGGTTGAATTCTATCAAGTAAAAAAGTAAAATTATGTGAACATTTTAAATATATACAAAGCTACAATTTTTACTCCCTGTCTTCTCTTTCTTGGCGTGGTTTGCGCTTAAACGCTCCCCACACTTGGTTTCTTACTTTTTTTTAATCTATATTTTAGTTTTATAATTTATCTAATACGATTTGCATGTGCTCGAGCATTTACGGGTGTGAAAAGGAAGCAGAAACGTAATGCTACGCTATAAAACGTTGTTGGAGAATCCCTAGCTATTAATTTATTCGGGAGGATCAAACTCACATCCAACAGAGGGCTTAGAGCTACAAAATGGTCCACCAAGATAGACAGGCAATGATACAAAAATATGCATGAACAAGAAAATTTAATACAATATTATTATAATTATTTTGTTTTTTTTTAAAAAAACATATCTGCAAAAGAGCAGAGGAGGGGGACAAAATTACATCATCATAGGAGAAGATTGCGAAATATTGAAACAGGAAACTAGCTTATTATGAATCATATTGTTATTAAAAATAGAATGAAACTAGGAATACTTCTTGTGTAGGGTTTTTTAAGATGTAATAATAAGTATGGTAAGATTTTTCATGGAATTTGAAGTTTGTTTTCAAATAACAGTCTGTAAAAAAATGAAAATATTTAAAATAACAAAAAGTTTTTAATAAGTAAAGTTCGCAACACTGAACAAACAACGAAAAGAATTTAGGTGAAACCCCTACAAATTCGAAATTACTTTCAACTGAATTGCGACGATTACAGTTATGTTGCAACCTTTTATATTTATAGCTTAAATTTGGGAGAAATGGCAAATTCGGCTGACATTGTGTATAGATATCCTGCTTAGAATCTAAAGGAATTCATGATACCAAAAAGAGTGTTGTAGATCGCGTAAAAGCAGTGCTTCTCAAACTTTCAATATTTGGGACCCAATTTTCAGTCATAATTTTCATCGCGCCCCACTTTTTACAATAAAAATGTACTGAATGCAATTATAATGTACTTTGATGGTAAAACTACAATACAATACGACTCTAATTATAAACGCACTAATTAGATAAATATAAAGTTTTGTATATAAATTTTGTATATGACAAGCCCAAGAGAGTCCCTAGTAATTACTGAACTTTTAATTGAATATTGATAAATTAATTATCAAATACTTTGCGCAGAACTGATACATTTATAAGTAGTGCGTATTATATCAATTTGAATGCGTATTTCATTTTTTATTATATAAGAATATATTTTGCTTTGTGTGTAATTATTTAAAATTGCAAATTATTTTATTAAATTGATAATTATTTTAAATATTTTATTTTTCGTGATATGCTCGCGTCCCCCCCCCCCAAGTAGGGTTATCACGCCCTCCTTAGGGGGCGCGCCCCACAGTTCGAGAAGTGCTGCCATAAAGATTTTATTTCGAGATTTGAGAACAATTTAATAACAGGTGTACATGACACAGAATATTATTTTGGGAAGAAAAGCCAAGCGATTTACATAATAATTTGGCCAAAAGTAAAACGAAGATTTGATAATTCAGATATAAAAATGAAAGAGAATAATTGGCTTTTTAATAAACACTGGGCGGTTGCAAGTTCTTTGTAATTTTAATTTTTTTCTCTTTTTTTCACCCTCCAATTTTTTGCGCCCTAGGCATGTGCCTAGCGGAAAAGCGGGCTTGCTCTGAATACTGTTATATAGGAGAATACTGTCGGGTTTATTGGTAACAAATTCATAGTTTTTCCGGAATTAACGATAACCACTCCCGGGTTGAAAGTGTATTCAATATAAAAATATGGATGTTATTTTTAAAAAGGAATTGTGTAAAACGTTTTTCATTATGCTTTATATGTTTCAAAATGCTCGTAAAAATAAATCTCCTAAATAATCCTTAAATCCTCTGTGCATCATAAAACTCTTTCACATGGAATAAAGCGCAACAGAAATACATTATTTACAACTTCCATAAATGACAGTGATGAATTTCTTATCTTCCTACACTTTTTCGCTGGGTCTGGGTTTTTTTTTCTTCTCCTGAAGAGTAGTATTTTAGGTTTAAAAGGAAAACGTAATGAAGAAATCTGTCATCGCGGGATTACAGCACAAACCAAACAAAATGTATTTTTTATTTGGTTATAGGATTAAGTTAGCTTGAAGTGGAGATGACGTAATAAATACCAGATGATATATATAAATTATATCAGTTTAAATGTGTATTTTTTTTTTCTTTGTCAGAAAATATTTTGTTTTAATTCATTCCAGTAAATTAATTTTTTGAAACTTTTTTTTTCAATATGCTCGCGCCCCACAATTTGAGAAACGCTGCTCTAGAGAATAAATGCTACTAGCAAATCGTTGCAAAAAATTGAGAGTGAGTTATTAAAAGGATCTCTAGTCTATAAAAATATATCAAATCTCTTTTTCAGAAATGAATTTGAAAAAAAAAATGGAACAAGGAGCAATTGATTTATCAGGGCTCTCGTTTCAAGAGAAAGCTGGACAAGATCTCAGGCAGCAAAACAGAAAAATTATTTACAGTAAAGAAGTCGCTTATGAATTTTTGAAAGAAGGGAAAATTTCATAATGAATTCATTTTGCCATATGCGATAGGGCAAGAGCAGAACTCTCGTAAAGAACTGAGATTTGTGAAGCTGTATTATAGAAAACTTTACTGTATTTTTGACATTATTACCTGAAATTAAGGGGACAAAAGCTGCACAAAAACTAAAGGAAACTTAACAAACATGATATTGAATCTTCTAATTTTGACGATATGAATTGGATTAATTGTTACCATTTTTAAAAGAAAATAAAGATAGAATGAAGTTCCCACTAGAAATTAATCGAGTTGCAAGAGAAATCTTAATATATAGATAGTTTTGAAAATATTTTACCGATATCGAATGTATCAGGTGAGAGAACTTTTTCAGTTTTAAAGCACGTTAAAAAGTGTTAATGTACTATGGGAGAGAAGACAAATTGAAAAACAAGGCCATATTATAGATAGAACAAGATGTTTTAAGCAAAATAGAGATGGAAAAAATAATTAATGAATTTGCCAAAGCGAAATAAAGTAAAGTTTTATAGCAAAATTGTAAGCTTTTAAGTAAGGTTTTTAATTTAAAAAAAATACAGTTAAGATTTTAAGATTGAGCCATTGAATTTTATTATTAGCAATACAATTTTTGAAAATTTAAGTTAAGTGAATCTTTTCACTATTCCGTTACATGCAAGTGAAACTTATAAAAGCATGAAAAAAAACCACGTTGCTTTTGTGAGAAGAAAAGCAGCAGCAGTCCAGGAACTCAGAAAAAGTAATAAAGTTGAGGCAGTTTTTTGTTTGAAGTCCACGAGAGTTGTCGCCTGTGAGCTTGTCCCAGAAAACAGTTGAAATAATCTTACAAGAAAAATTAAATTTCAAGCCGTATCATTTGCAATTGACATAACAAATAATAGAGAATTTCTGCAGTATTACGAACCATTGATAGAGTTCTAATGGGGGACTATTCCTACTTCCCTCTAACCCGCTGTTGCAATCAACACGCCTCCAATTCTGCTTTGCTGAATCATCACTAGGACCCTTCCTAACCACCATCCTACGGTTCTGATACCGGTCTGTTCGCTGATTTGGTTGGTTGTTGCGATTTCCTCCTCGAATCCTTGATTTTGATAATTACGACGAGAAAAAGTACCTTTGTCTACTCTCGGAGCTGGCTAGAAGTATGGGAGCAACTAATTGATCAGACGACATGATTCACTAAAATCATTTGTCACAACAATCAACACAGACACAATAATAATCCAATAAAGATAGTTCTTATCAATATTTAGAGCGTGAAGGTGAGACCAGTTAGCATGGGGATAATATTTACAGACATTCAACTAATTTCTAAGATAACTTATACTAGCTCGTTTCTAATTCGGACGCGATCTAACAATTTACACTCTAACTTCTATTTAAATAAGAAGCACCGTACCTGAACTCTTGTACTACCAAGATCCTATAGCTGAGGCCTTGTACACTAACGGTCGACTTGTGTGTGTATGATCACCACGCATCCGAGCGATCCTCACTTTGGTAATCTTCAATTCTCAATTTAACTGTCTTAGATTTTCCCTTCATGAACTCAGCCTTCAATAACTCTCAAAACTCGCGAATACAGAATTTATATAATAAACTTAGTTTGCATAATTACATTTTCTTACCTACGGTGAAAGTTGGTTGAATTAAATATTTCCTTTAAAGAATCCCAAGAGATTAGTAGAGCCGCGTATAGTTCCGTCACAGAGTGAGCCTACAAAATGTATGGAACGAACTGGATTACAGATTGGATGTATGCCATGTAACAAAAGGGTCACACATCGAACATTTATAACTGAAAAAAAACTGGTATATTTCTCTTTACATTCATGTATCACCTATTGCAATGCGCAATACAGTTTCAATAATGATTTTTTAAAATAGAGTCAATCTTTTGTGCTCACCCCGAATTATGAATAACTTTTACACCAATATAATTACAATAATTGATTCTTTTGTCTTAAGTTATGACTATAACATTGATTTTAATTTAAAAAGGAGACAAATATTTAAGATAAAACTGATTTATGCCAATTAATAAGCTATGCAATTCTCTCTAAATAACTTGTTCCAAAAATTAATTACAAAATACAAATGAAAGCATATAATAGCAATGACTCAATTTTAATTGTGAAAACAATACAATTCTTTGAAGAAAAAATTATCTTTTTTGGAATCTTTGTTACTCTTTTTCATTACAGCGGTTTCAAAGCAAAATGTTTACAATTTTTTCACTTTTCCATAAATCTGGAGTTAATCTTTTATTGAGCGCAGGGGGACAAATATGGATGCTACAGAAATGTTGATATTTCTGTAATTCATTTTGAAACAATTCCTTAAAAAATACTTAATAAATAATATATTTTTTTCTAAATGTGTAGATCTAAAAAATAGAAAACTAAGGAAAGAAAATGTACTAACTATGAAATGTTAGACGCATTAACCCAACAGTGTAGTGAGTGAGTGAATATTAACGTCGCACTGTTCAGCTACACGCGAGCTTTTGGCGACGGACCTCGTAATCTGAGGTGGCGTTGGGCGTGATTGGTGTGGACCACTGCCTGGCGGTGAATAAGATCTCGCGCCTCAAAGCCAAAATAAATTAAAAGAAAAGTAAGCAAAATCCATCAGTGCATGCCATAGAATTTTTTTATAATTAATAAATTAGGAAATTCTCAACTCTATCTCTTCGCCATAAGAGAGAGAAAAATTGATATATCGGCTTAAAAAAAAATATATTAAGCCGCCTTTCGACAAGGCTTTTGAGCGGCAAACATCCAGACCGAGGGTAGATTTCGACGGTGCAGGTTTTCTGCGTCGCTCATTCTCTCCACCTCACTCTGAATTCAAGCTGGCTCCGGCTCGCCCGACTGGGCAGCGGTCGAAATAGAAACTCTCTGATTCTTTCACAAACAATAACACACCACACATTAATTTAAAGACATTCACTATAAATTTATCAACACCTTTTAATCTATTAATGTATTTTTTCTTAATTCACCAAAGTATTTTTCTATCAAGCTAAATTTAATTTTCTTTATTACTCATGATCTCAAATGCAGCAAGGGCTAAGATAAAGCTGAACCTAAGCAACTCCCAGTTTTTCCCATGATAGGAGCTTAAGTTTCCCTGCGGGAATCAGGTTCTCCATGAATTTTACAACCTATTTAAAAGAGATATTCTTTTTATCGGTGCATGAAAGCATATGAATGAATAATTCGTGAAAATATTGTTTTCGATTTTCTTTTATTAAAATTTTTTTAACTTTGTCGGTTACGCTCATTCGTTCATCTTGAATGTGGCAAAATTAGCTGGAGTTAAGCTGCTATCGTGCGGGGAGTCCCCAGTCAGAGATAGGGCATAGTTCAGTACAAGTCTCATATGTCTGTGTAAATAGTGTAGTATTTTACACAGACATATGAGACTACTAAAGAATATATGGCCTATATATTTCAATGGATAACATTAGAGAAGGGAGTAAAGCATGGGAAAACATTAGACCAAGAAAACGAAAGGCGAATTCTTGAATCTCAAAAAGATTGGTAAAAATTTTTTTTGGAGAGATTAATTGCTATCATAAATTTCTTAGCCTATCCTATTCTGGCGTTTAGAGATCACAGAGAATCTCTCAAAACTAAGACACTAAGAATTCTAGAAGCTTCATATAGGCTTATTTAAATTGATATCTAAATTTCATCCTACGTTTCAGGAACACATAAAAAGCATTGATAATAAACAATTTGCACACCATTATCTAAGCCACAATAAACAAAATAAATTGTGATCACAATCATGTCAAACACAGTACCAGTGAAGTAATTGAGAAAAGAGGAAAAATATTATTTTTTTTTACTCGACTGCACTACAGACTGTAGTAGAATTTAACAAATGTCGGTCATCTTAAGATATTGTAGTACATCAACTGGAAGTATAGAAGAAAATTTGATCTGATATTTTGCTGTCACTGAAATGACTGGAAAATATTTGACAAATGCAATACTGGGAGAACTAGGGAAAAAATGACTTAGATACTTAGAACTGTCGTGGACAAGGATACGACAATAATGCAAATATGGTAGGCATAAATAGTGGAGTTAAAACTCGAATATTAAATATAAATCCCAGGGCATTTTTCCCACCTTGCGGCTGTCATAGTTCGGGGAATCTGTTATTGGTAAAAGCAGCTAATTCGTCAGTGGCAACAAAAAAATCTTTTGGTTTTATTCAGTTTTTTTGCTATTTTTAAGCTTTAGCAAACGCTGGAAAATTATCAAAGAAAAATTAAAGCTTACTATTAAGCCTTTAGCAGACACAAGGTGGGAAAGCAGAATCGAGGCGTTGAAGTCCGCATTATTACAATTTAACGATGCTGTTGAATGCATAGAAAACTTAAAAAACAAAACGGAACAATCCGACTCACTCAGTGATTACGATTCCGTTTTAAATGAAATGTCTAGTTTGGAATTTATCGTATCATTGCATGTATGGTATGAGTTATTCACGCGTGTCAACACCATAAGCAAATTATGGTATTGCACAAGCCCAATTCATGCATCACTCTTGAACATTTGCGTACATTTTGTAGCTGGATCAAAGAGTATCGACAAATTGGATTCGGAAGATGCCTGTCTGACGCTCGTAAGTTTATTGAGAAAAACAGTTATGATTTGCCAAAAGATTTTAAAAATAAAAGGGTAGCCAAAAAGAAAAGAATGTTTGATTATGTGATTATGAGAGAAGGCGGCGATCAAACTATAGAGTCTGTGAAAAGCCGGTATGAAATAGACTTTTTTAATACCATGATTGATTTTGTGATAAGCAACATGGGTTCAAGATTTATATTTTTCAATCATTTTGTTTTTCCTTATGGCTTAAACAAGTTTAAAAATATTCCAAAAGAGCAAATACTGAAAAACCTCTCAAGATTTACACACAGTCCTGCAAGTAGGTGAGAGCAATGCATTCCAACCTTACGAATTATATGAAGAATTACAAAACATATGATCCCAAATTCACCCAATACCTTTACAGACGTGAAGCATCTGCTCCAATATGTCATAGAAAACAATTTGAAAGAAATTTTCCCAAATATTTACATTGTCTTTCGAATTTTGCTAATAATACCTGTAAGTATACCGCTTCTGCTGAGACGAGCTTTACAAAACCAAAACTGATAAAAAAATTTGTTACGAATTTCAATAGATCAGGAATGACTCAGCTTTGGCAGTTTTATGTTTTGAAGCAGACAAGATAAATTACGAACCAATCATTAAGGATTTCAGCAAAACTAAAAGTAGAAAGTTTCTGTTTCTTTTACCCCCCCCCCCCCATTTATTGTTTAATGAGCCAAAGAAATATGTGGTTAAAAATTTTGGTTTTTCTTCATGAATAAAAATTGCTTTTCTTATTTTACTAACTACTAACCCTTTTCTTACACCACCAGAGAGCCTCGTGAAATGTATCTTGCCCACATTAAATTCAGGTCTCACGCCGCCACTGCTCGTAATTTTGAACCATGGTCAAGTGACGAGGACGACAGCTGTGAGCTGGCACCCTCTCTCCTAAATACCACAAGTGACGAGGACGTTTGAGCTATCAACAGATTTAACATGCAACACCAACCTACACGGAGGGTCATTAGTGATACTGGGGTCGAACTCATGAGGCGGATTAAGGTAGTTGGAGGCCCCTGGCGGTAAAAGGTTTGAGGCCCATGGGCTTAAGAGTCGAAAACCTGAAATAGTGAAAAGAGTCGCTTACTTTAAATTCTCAAAACAAAATGTATTGCTATAACAAAACTCATCGGTTAAAGGAAAAATCTGAACTGTACATAAAAAAAAATTAAAAATCTTACCTAAGAGCTTACAGTTTGATTTCTCTTCTGCAAATTCATCAATTATTTTCACTATATCTATTTTGTCCAAAACATTTTATTCTATATATAATATGGCCACGTTATTCAATTTCTCCCATAGTACTTCTTAAATTATTTTTAACACGTTTTAATACTAAAAAACATCATTCACCTGATGCACTCGATATCGGTATTGTTAAAAATATTTTCAAAAGTTTTTCAACATTAGGATTTTTTTTACATCTCAATAAATTTCTAGCGGGGTTTTCATTGTAACTTTGTTTTCTTTTCATTTCTTGTTCCAAGGTGGCGTGGTTGGTTTGTCGCTGGCCTTTGCACTCATCAAGCTTGGGGACTCTGGCGGCCGCCAGGTCCGACACCCGCTTAATCCGCCACTGCAGCCACGATCCGATACCTTGACCACTAGGCTACCGCGCCCCCACCCAATAGTGCAAGAACAACTCCAATAAAAATTAACTGAATATTATTTCAAAATATTCAATTTTTTATTTTCTAATTCATAAAAAAAATTAAGAACACTTTAAAGAAATCATTTTAAAAAGGGAAGAGCTTTTTGCACACTTCCCAATAATTAAATAGAATCCTTTGTATTTTCTTTGTTCTGTCAGTTTTTCTTACGGGTGATATTGTAATTTTACAGATTTAAAAATAAAATAATTCTGGAAAACTCCTAAAAAGTCAGAAATATCCTTAAAAAATGAAAATCACAGAAATTAATTCGAATTGGCCCAATTAAGCATATACTTTTTCATTTTAAAATAAAATGAGCAACAAGATTCTAAGTAAAAACACATATTTTACAGCATCTCGATTTAACTCAACATTTTTACTTAAAATTTCACATTATCAAGAATTCTTTTTTGTAAATTCTCATGTCCTAACACATTTGAATATTAAAATCTATCGTACAATAAATATGTATCTTATATCGATATCTTTACAGTATGTATTTATCATCACCATCCAAACTTGAACCAATTTGTTTTGGAAATGTAAAATATATTTATTTCATTGTTTAAATAGTTACAAAATTGATATAAAATTTAATCAAACAGCAAAGAAGCTATCATGAGTAATAGTAAAAGAAGTAAGCTTTTTTTTATTTTATAAAGATATTCCCCCTCCGAATATAATTTCCTTGTATTTTAAATCAGAGCCATGTTTTAAAAGAATAATGCAATTTTTTTAAAATTGGCCACAAATCTAATATTTTTTTGTTATTTTAAAATGTTATAATAAAATTCATTGAAGCCTTTTAGCAGTTGGAAACTACAAATGTTTTTAAAATTAGTATATTTATAATCCCCCTTTCAAGAAAAAACAGCTGATAAAAAATATATCAACTTATTATGATATAGAAATAATTTTACTTTTTAAATTTATGCAAAAATGTAATTTCCATCAAAATTTTGACTCTAGTAATGAAAATCAATTTCAATAAATAGTATTTTTTTTAAAAAAATGTGCTTTCAGATTTACCTAAAATTTTATGTAATACAATTAAAAAAGCTTTTTAATTGTACAAAATTTTTGAATAAAAACTATGCATTTTAGTTCAGATAGGAATGTTCCCTCTTAATCATGAACACTAAAAAAAATCCTTAAGAACTTAATCAAAAACAAAGGTTCTACACATATTTTTGCATGTTGATTTTTTAGTTTCACCATTTAAAACTTAAGGAGGTTTCACCCAAGTGATGGGTTCAAAAAAAAAATTTCTCCCATAAATTGCTTCCTCTACATGTCTAGAATACAGCAGTAAAGTGATTTTTTTAAAATTCGAAGTCATTATCAGGGGCGGCTCTAGGGCCGGACAAACCGGACCCATGTCCGGGGCGGCAAATTTTGATGGCGGCATTTGGACAAAATTTGAAAATTTGTATGAAAAAATTGTTCTATAAATATTATTATTTACACTTTCGAAACCTGGAACATAATTATTTTATTTTACTCTGAATCGAAAAGCCGATCATTACTAGTAAAATTTGTTTTACGACTCTATATCTTTTATAAAAAAAAATAATAATTGTACTGCATGGTGATATGACTTTGAAAGTATATGAGCAGCCGACCTCGGGACACAAGTAGATATGCTTCTCTTGATAAGGTTTTCACTGTCCTAATATAAAGGGGAAAATGCTGATTATTTCGTTTTCTTTGAGGTATAACTATACGTTAAGGTGACGAATGTGCACATAACAGAATATTTCGTTTGAATGTGGACCTTCTGCATTTACCTCTTATTAAGGGCCGTTCTATTTAAGTGACACTGAAAAAAGTTTAAGATAGAAGGTGAGAAATAAAAATACCGTATTTATATTCGAATCTAAGCCGCACTCCTAATTCTCAACAGTTTTCTGAAAAATAGTGTAGAATGGTTTATCAAAATACAAGATATTTTAGAAATATTAAAAAAAAATTTTAAATGAGAATTAATAAATGAATAATTAATTGATTTTGCCAATATTAAAAATTTTTAAATACCAACTGTAAGCACTCTAATCCCGTCAGTATTATGTTCAATCCCCCCCTTGCCCCCCAATCGAACAAATTTTTCTGCCTTCGGTTCTAACTGCATCCAATTTTGAATAGCTTTAACATTGGAAAAAGAGATTGCAGTTTAGATTCGAGTAAATTCAGTATTCTTTTTTGTAGAATTTTAGGATTTCAAAGACAAGCTTGTATGTGTGTTTCCCTTTAAATAAATCAAATATAGCGTTGGCTAAATCGATATAACTTAGCAGATTAAAATAACAAAGGGAAAAGAAGTGCAACATGCGTCTAATCGGTGCTTTGATTTATAGTTAAAACAGAATAAATATATAATAAAGCCACGTGGGGCGCGTTTTCTTTGGATTTACATAAGAAATAAAGAGGCTGGCTTAGGCTAACAAAATGCACAGTCTTTCAAACAAATCCGTATAATGGACTATTTTCAATAAATTTCTGTGATTACAAGATTTTATAGCTCTTTCAAACATTTATGCAGTAATTAAACTTTTTCAATTATAAATTTTCATAAACTTGAAATTGGAAGAGAAAAAAAAAAACATACCTGTGACTAAGGTACTTTTTTATCACTTATTTAAAGATTAATGCAACCCGAATTTCTAATTAAGCTAATTTGTTTAGCATTAAAACACAATGACTGGTCTGGTGGGTTCAAATTTCTGGACATATTGTGTCAAATGCAATATTTTTACCATATTTAAGATACGTGTTAATGAATATTTTGTTGTATTTGCTTTTATGAAAAAAGTGAATAAATAAAAATAATATATTTAGTTTAATAAAGTTTCTTTGTTTATTTTAATATATATATATATAATATATATATATATATATATATATTACAAAAATATACTAAAAATAGTTATAAACCTAAGATAACTATCGTCATAATAGGAAAGATTTAGCCACAGAAATACATATATATATAAATTAAGTGTGTCACATATGTAAATAAACTCACATCAGAGAAAAACGATTTAACTGAGTTAAAAAAAACTTGGTTATCAATGAAATTATTTGAAAATATGCATCCATAGTTATAGTTAAGAATGCAGGATTGTAAATTTTTATTTTTGGAATAAATCCAAATAATATTGCAGACGAGAAATTTTTTCGTAGAGCTTCCTGAACAAGACACTGCACAACTTTCATTACTCTTCCCAGAATATAAAAAAAATTGTGGTAGATTTGTCCTGTTTATTGCAGATTTTGGTTTCTTTTTAATCATTAATTATGCGTCCAATTCATTTTTCTAAATCACCATGTTAAGTCAATATAATAGATATGTTTTTAGATATTTTTTCCTCTCTTTTTTTATACATCAAGAGAAATTTAGTAATATTCTTCGGTAGTAATTGTGTTACTGCTTATTCAAATATTCAAAACGCATTTCTTAAAAATTATTTCCGAATATTCAATGTTTGTGAATTAGGTCAGTAACAGGTGAGTTATTTCAATGTTTTCTTTTTTTTTTTTTATCTAAAGAGAAATAAATTTATAATATTATTTTATTATTATTAAACATTTCCAAATGAGATTTAATGTGTTAATATTTAAATGTTATTAAAAAAATTCGGAGGGACCTTTTTTGTGGAAGCTAAAAGACAGAATTTTATTTGACTGAGAAATATATGTATATTTTATTACTGTTTTGAATATCGTAGTCTATTATTTGAAAGTATTTGGGGGGGGGGGTTAATTTTAGTAATTATTATGATTATTAATTTCTAGTGTTATATTAATAAGATTAATGGAAAGTATTTTTTCTCTGGTAGTTGTATAGGTACAAAATTTTTTTAGATGAAAATTCATGTAAATCCATTCTATGTTTTGTGCATGTCATGTACAGATGTATATGTGGGTTGTCAAAAAAAAAAAATTTAACTCAAATTTACTTTCAATTTTGAAAAATATACTTTATTAGATGTTTCAATGTATTTATCAATTATATATATATATATTAAACATAAATAAATACAGTGTTTCAACGAAAATAAAATAAGGTCTTTTTATTCTTTGTTTTAAATTTACAAGATTTGGGAGAGAGGGGCGGCAAAACTGCTAGAGCCAGTCCTGTCATTATAAAGAAGCAAGTGTTAGAAAAGCAGCTGTTCAGAGCGTTGAGTTGGCAATCGAAGGCTGTGCCTATTGTGTACAGTCGCCTTGATACGATTGACCCTTCTACACAAATATACGTTCATTCAAGTTTGTAAAGGTTTAAAAGGAAATATCTTCAGTAATTGAATATTTCGCCAAACTTGTTTTAGTGTTTGCCACCAGGCATTGCTGATTGAGGATAGGTTAAGGTTTTCATTGGACTTGAAACTTCAAACGCGTTTTTCTCAAAACTATGTTTTTCAAACTTTCCTCCATCATATCTCAAGAACGGTTTAACCGAATGACCAAATTTATAGGGTAGACTCAGCACATACATACGCACCAAATAGACTACGATCATGCCAAATATTTCTATTTTGAATAACAAAAACGTAAAAAAAAAGCCATAAAATTGGAAACGTTTTCTTCAGAGGTCTACCAAAAATCCAATTTTTGATATTTTCAACTGAGTATAGTCAATTCGGTAAACGCCGTTAATTTTTTTATTTCAGATAAGCCAATCAGCTGGAATTGTGGAGGGAATAAGAGTCCATTTTTTTATGCGGATGTGTTCAGAGCAATACAACTCGCATTCTATTGGATGTTTTGGGCTAAACATTTATATACATACTTTTAAAATACATATAAATAAATGATAAAAAAAAAAACTTAAGGGGCATAGTACCTTTGACCACTCTGAAAATCGAATTTTCAGAAACATTCCAAGAAATTAATATAGATTGTTAAAAACGTTTTAAAGCAAACCTCATCGAAATCTGACAATGATTACGCTCTCAGCACCAAAAAAATGTAAGTGTCAAAAAATACTAGACCCCTAGAAAAATGTAAGGAAACAGATCTTATATGCTAAGGTTCTGTTTGGAATTCTTTGATTTGTTACATCAGTATCTCACACTTAGAAGCACCATGAGGTCGGTTGGGGACTCGCCTCATACTTTTAAATCCCCAGTCAAGTGATGAGGTTGATAACTCAATTTTACAGCTTAGAATTACTGAACAAAAATATCAGCATCTTACAGATCAACAATTGATATTTGATGATGGTCTAGCTCAGGGGTGGCCAACCTTTTTGGGAAGCGTGCCACAATCTGATAAAAAAAAATTACGCGTGCCACTTTCAACTTTTCCACCAATCTAAAAAATATACAAAAGTAAAAAAGTGTTACTTATAGGCTTGTTATGGGTTTTTTACACCAAAAACATACTTTTAAATGCAAGTTCTATACAGTGAAAATGTAAAAAGAAAATGGCATAACAAATAAAACAAAAGTAGAAACTTATATTTTATTGTTGATAAATTTTTACAGGATCAGTCACTTAGCTAAGGTACAAAATAAAAATAAGCAACTTGAAACATTTAATTTTAAATGATTACTAAGCAGTCTCTTAATGTGTCTTTTGAATCGGTAGTTTTTTTACTAAATCGTCTATATTTGGATTATATAGCTCGTGAAGATGCTAACAAAATTAGGTGTTTTAGGTGCATGTTAGTTAATTTTGAGAGATATTATGATTTAATTACGTTCATAACAGAAAATATTTCTTCACAAACATATGTTAATCCAAACCTACAACAATATCTGACCGCTAAATCATGTAAATTTGGAAAATTACTTGGTGGCACAAATTTCCAAAATTCGATGTAATTCGGATCATTTGCGGTTAAAATAATTTCCTTATATTTGCTTTTAAGAGTAATATGGTGCTGTAGGTCAATAATTTCAATTTGTACCTGAGGTGGGTAAAAATGAATGTCTTGAAGAGAAATCGAAAAAGAATTAGTGAAAAGTTCAGTATTTTTTTTTTTTTATCATCTTTAAAATCCTCAAATCTGGCAATGAAAGAATCCTGCAAAATGGATATTAAATTTTTAAATCTATCATAGTTCGGAACATTGCTAACTTCGGCAGATAATTCCTGTATGAATGGGAAATGAGTTAATTTTTTCTCTCCAAAATCCAGACAAAAAAGCAAAGGTTCGTTCACAAAAGAAGATATATGACCATTTAGGGTAGGAAAAATACAATTTTTTCCCTGTAATCTTAAATTTAAATTGTTTAAATGTTCCATTATATCGGTAAGAAAAGCTAAGCCCCACAGCCAATTTTCACTCTTGGGGAGTGAGCATTCACTGGGCAGTTCATGGTTTTCTTCCAGATATTCTAAAACACATTCCCTCTAACTCCAAAATCTCGCAAGTGAAACTGCCTTTGGAAAGACAGAGCACACTACAATGAAGGAGTAACTCACCATTTTCTTCCGTTTCTTCGGGGAAAAGCGTACGAAAGCTTTGTGGATTAAGAGCACGAGCTCGTATTTTGTTGATACAGCGCACCACGGGGTCAACTACGAAAGACAAGTTTAAGTCCTTGGCACAAAGAGCTGCTTGATGAACACTGCAGTGATACTTGAAAACCTTTCTTCCCAAATAATTTTCAAGCAATGAAACAAAATCTTTTATTTTGCCACCCATGCAAGGTGCTCCAATTGTGGAAACACTGTCTAATTTTGTCGATTTTACTTTGTTAATTTTAATTACATTTTTAAGTTTTTTAAAAATGCCTTCGCCTGTAGTTAAAACTAGTTGGCGCAAATCAAGAAGTTCTTCCACAGTATCAAAATTTTCGTTCGTGTAACGCACAAAGATGTTTAACTGCGCATTGTCAGTGATATCACAACTTTCATCCATAGTTAATAAAAAATATTTGCAATTTTGAAGTCCAGAGACAATTTGCGTTCCAACATTCTGGCCCATGTCATCTATACGACGAATGACGGTATTTCTGGACAAAGCTATTTTATCAACCATATTTTTGACATTAAGATCACCGACATTTTGGGCGAAAATTAAAAGGCTGCTTTTTATTATATCCTCTCCGTCAGAATATGGTTTTTTTTTTTTTTTTTTTGCGGGCTCAGCAAAGAAAGTTCATAAGAAGCCTTCACCATGGTTTCCATTTCGTCATTTCTCTTCTGAAACAAAGATAGTTAGCCGGCTAAAGATTTCTTTTTTTTTTATTGATGAATTCCGCTCGCAAATTTGATCCAACAGGATATTTGTTGTTGAAATCACTATGCAGTTGTTTGAAATGACGGTCCAAGTTAAATTTTTTTGGAACTGCTATACAAATTCCACATATCAAACAAACAGGCTTGGAAGCATTTTGATGTGTAAACAAGTATTGTTCTTCCCAGACAATTTTAAAATCACGTGCTGCAATATCCTCTTTATAATTTCTTTTCGATGTTGAAGGTTTACACATAAACATATTGAAAATTTAAAAAAATTTAAACAACTACGCTCAACACTAAAATCTAAAAACAATTTTAGAAAAGGAGAAAAGCTAAACGTCTTGCTAAACAGAGTTTAAAATCAACTGAGTCTGACAGCTAGAAACAATTTGCCAATGTTACGCTACAAATTTTCTAGGCTCCGAATCCAGCATTCTGATTATTCATGGATGCAAGTTCACATTCCCTCTGGTTTACAAAGCGGCTACTTTGTGCAGATAGATTACTTTTACCGTATCAACAACTGCGCTCCTAATATATCGCAGAATTACTTCTTGATATTGCAGAAATCGTAAATAGCCAACATCTCCGGAAAAACCTTTTTATCTGACATCAAGCTGAGAGCCAATAGCTATAAACTTCAGCCATGCACGGGGAAGCTGAAATTTGAATGGAAATCTGAGATGCTAAAAATTAACCGCCCCCGAGAGAGGGTGACTTTTTGGGCAGTTTCAACCGTCCGAGAGAGAGAGAATTTATTTGTTTTTAGTCTCACGTTACTCAACACTTTTCTCGGAATGTTACAAAGCAGTAGAATTGTAAGTTTTGGAGCAAATGATCTCATCTTTGGCGTTTTTCTGAAGAAAAGAAAAATCTTGCTTAGCGCCCTTAAAACCTCACGCTGAAAGTTTCTGTTTCTTACATATTCTCTTCGTGACAATTTTTTTTTATTGTAATTCAATTAATTCAGTAATATTTTCACAATATTTTTGTAATTTTTCAAAAAGCCTTCGCGTGCCACAGTTACGACCCCCGTGTGCCACAATGTGGCACGCGTGCCGCGGGTTGGCCACCCCTGGTCTAGCTAATCGCCTAAATGTCATGAAAATTCCAGGTTTTAAAATAAATATTTTTGCTATTTCTGATTTTCAGGCATGAATAATGGGTGGAAAATGTCTATATCTCTCACAAAAAAGGCTCCTAAGACAGAGGAAAAAAATATGCAGGAACACTTTATGGAGAAAAAATTAAAACTGAAAAAACTTTTTTAAAAACAAGCTTTTATTTAAACGTGCTAAAAAGAATAAAATAAACTTTTCCTTTAAAACTTTTTTTTACTATCAACTTATAACATCATTACATAATTTATATGATATAAAAGTTAGTCGCGACATTTAAGTACTCATATTTACTTAGCTTGAATTTTTAAAAATTAAAATCAATCAGGTCAAGTTATTTATTTTACACTCATGTCCACAAATTAAGGATAATTCAGAATCACACAGAAATTGAACTCTAAAATAAAAATTTCATCTGTAGAATTATCACACACATCTTGAAGAAGAATATGCAAATTACAGGAAACTACCAGATGGCACGGATAGTACGTCACAATGACGAGAGTGTAAGAGAGGGGTATATAAGGAATGGTGGCAAAGAAGTAAAATTTTTCACAAGCGCTTTAAAAGCCTTTCAGTGCAATAACCGCATAGTTATGGCACAAAGGAAGCATTTAGATGATTTTTTACGTGGTAAAATTATCGGACGACTGGAATGTGGACGTGCCCATCTGAAAGTATCCGAGGAAATTGGAATCGCCCAGAGTGTCATCTCCAGGCTTTGACAACGATTCCAAGATGATGGTAATGTGAGTAGATGTTACAGCACAGGTCACCCCCGAGTTAAAATGCCGAATGAGGACCGGTATTTGACAGTCACTGCCAAAAGAGACAGACGGAGCACAGCATCAGACCTATCTCGTCAGCTCCCGGTACGACAGTTTCAAGGCGCACCGTGTACAGACGCTTAGGGCACATTGGTCTATATGCTCGTAGGCCTGTCAGATGTGTTCCCCTTACCGCAACTCACTGTCGCCTGCGATTAACCTGGAGTAGAGAGCATGCATTGTGGACACCGCAACAGTGGTCTTGTGTGATGTTTTCCGACGAGTCCAGGTTTAGTTTGCAGTCCGATTCTTTTCGGACTTTCATATGGAGAGCGCCAGGTACCCGTTACCATCAAGAGAACACCATTAAACGACACCGTTACGGTGGTGCAGGATGGCTCGTTTGGGGAGGAATTATTCTTGGTTCCAGAACTGACCTGCATGTTCAGAGTGTAACGATGACAGGCCACATCTATCGGGATGTCATTCTGGCACAACATGTACGTTGGTTACAGGGTGCTGAATTTCTGTTTATTGGATGACAACGCCCGTCCTCACCGTGCAAACATTTTAGACGAATGCCTTCAATCGGAGGATATCACCCGTATGGATTTGCCAGCATACTCACCAGACTTGAATCCAATAGAGCATGTGTGGGATATGCTTGGCCGACGAATTGCAGCCCGTCAACCCCCTCCCACCTGTCTACCGGAACTTCGGAGGGCATTGCTTGATGAGTGGTGTAATCCCCAAGATCAGATTGATAATTTGATACTCAGCATGCATGCGTAGGCGTTGTAAGGCCTGTATTGCATCGTCGGGGAGACATACTCTGAATTAACCATCATACTAACCATGTTATACTGTTTTTTTGTAAATAGGTTCTTTTTTGAAATTTGCTCCTGGAGTAAAAATCGAAATTTTTATTAATTATGTCAAACATATAGCATCTTTTTTGCTCTTTACCTTTTGTTTAATAAATAGACTTTACAAATAAGTCAAATTTGTTTTGCTTCTGTCTTTCTTTGCCTGAACTTCATTATTCTTAATTTATGGACATGAGTGTACTTATTTATCTACCACGGGTAAATCTCACAAGCTTTTATATCATATAAATGGACTTAATTCATGACAGTCACATAACATAAACACGTGTTCTACATTAAATTCAAAACCGACAATAAACTAGCTCGTACTTTTTATTCTATTTGTAAAACTTGGGTAAAATTTCAAATTGGGTAAAGATGCTCAAGTTATAAAAAGAAATTTCTGCAAAAAAATTTTTAAATTAAAGAAAAATATACATGTACTTTTAAATAAAGTGACAAATATTAATTTTTAAAAAAAAAGTTTCTGTAATAAGCATAATTTGGCAACAACGAAGTGCATGAACTGATTTGCTGAAAATAGATAATTGCATTTATCGTGACTATTACGTCACGTTTTTGAACTTGATTGGCTAAAAACACATGGTTTAAAATTATCGTGATTATGACGTCACATGAATTTAGTCCATTGTGTAATGATGTTATAAGTTGATAGTAAATCTATATATATATAAAAGTTATGTTGGTTTGTGTACGCTTCCATAACTCAAAAAGTTCTGCATGGATTTATCTGAAATTTTGACACAACGTTGCATTTGACTCCGGTCAGGTTCTTATGTATTTTTTATTTCGAAATGCACTCTAAATTTTTTTAATTTAATTTTTAAGTGATTTTTTTGTGTTATGACGTCATACGATGTCACGATTCGCTCTGAATGCTGAAATTTAAGCTTTACACATAGTTTTTTCCGGATTATTACATATTTTTACTATAGTTAAGTTTATTGGTTGTCATATTTATCATTTTTTTTGTTCTTTGATACGTAATTGGGATTAATTTTGCATATTTTTAACTGTTTTTTTTAATTTAAATTAATGTAATTTTTTTTATCAGTTTTGGGTTATTTTTAATTTCTCTATGTTTATTACTATTTTATAAACTGCATAAACCTATTTATGTATTTTTGCATTTAATTTATTATTTAAATTATTTCCTTTTTATTTTTGTGATTTTGCATTTAATTAATTTTTGCTTATGATTGTTTCTTACATATTTTTGGGATTTTTATCTGATTTTTGTTTATGATTATTTCTTATATATTTTGTGATTTGCAATGTGTTTCATTGTCTGATTGAATCTTTAAATAATTTGAAATCACCCAGTTTTTCCTCATGTTTTGAAACTCAAATTAATTTTAAGTTCTCTGACCTCCATTTCTGTAATTAAACTAGACTATCCATTAAGATAATTATGCTAAATATAAGATTCACAATTGGCTGGATGGACCAGCTCTCTTTTTTCCATGAAACCACTCTGAGCCACAGCAACGCGTGGCAGGGTACAGCTAGTAAATTATAATTTAAAAAAACTAAACACGCTTTTATACTGAATTGAACTAAAAAGTAAAAAAATAATTCTTAGTATAAGAATAAAATGATGAACGAGAAAATTAATGTCTTTGGGGTAAAAGCTATTGGGGTGTTCTATAAAAATATATCAATTGTTATAGTTTCTAACTTCTTTAAATTCCGAAATTGCACCCCACGCTTTTACCCCAATGACATTAATTTTCTCATTCATCGTTTTATTCTTATATTAAGAATTATTTTTTTACTTCGATTCAGTATAAAAGAGTGTTCTTTAGTTTTTTTAAAATTATAATTTATTTTTTTAGTTTGATCTACAATAAATGCGTGTTTTTTAAACTGTCATTTTTTCATTGAATTTATCCTTGAGTGTGATATTTGGATCCAGAATTACGTGGCTGCTGGAAAAAGTCTTGCTCTTCAATGGATTTTAATTAAAGGGTCTGAAGTGTAGTTATTCTCTCTGTTTACGGGGTCGTCCCATATCGTTATATTAGATTCCGTCTCAAAAGAACAGGTCAAACAAATAAAATGTGTGGTAAGAAAAAAAGTTCGAATTAAAAAAATTTTAATGTACCACATGTTTTTATAATGGACTAAAAAAAAGTATAAAAATTCCTCCTTTTCATTTCCTTCTTTTTTCACATTTTCATCCACTTCTGAGATATGGACCAAAATTCCACCCGAACAGACATTAAAGAAAGCGAGTTAATAAAAACATGGTAATATTAAGTGTCAATCATATTCTCACCTTTTAAACGTATTGCTTTGTAAAAATAAAAAATATTTAGCAGTTAGAACATAAATTATTTTTTCACATCACGAGCCTATTTTTTTTATTTTCATTTTATCAAAATTATTGTATTGTCATCGGCCTTGACAAGTGCGCAAAATTTCGAATTAATCTGACCTTGGGTGAAAATCGAGTTCCAAGATTCCGTTACATGCAAGTGAAACTTATAAAAGCGTGTTAAAAAAGTTTTTTCACTTTTAATTTTTAGTTATCACTGGACAGGTTTTTCAGCCTGCTCATCTCATTCAACGCTGGTTCGCAATCCCTGGTTTAGCTGAATCAATTCTCGCAAAAAGTATTAAGTGTCAATCATATTCTCACCTTTTAAACGTATTGCTTTGTAAAAATAAAAAATATTTAGCAGTTAGAACATAAATTATTTTTTCACATCACGAGCCTATTTTTTTATTTTTATTTTCAGAAAAATGTTATTACAGTAAGTAATTGATAACGCACAACAACTCTCCACTTTCTCACATACAGAACACTTTTTTTGTTTGTTTTATTTCTATAAACCACAAGTGTAAATAATTAAAAATGCTCGCTGTAGGGTTTTCACCTTTTCCTTTTAGTCGCTAGATCTGGAAATGTTTTTTGGAATTAGTCGCCAAATCTGAAAATTGTATGTGCAATAAGTTGCCAAATCTCAAAGTGATATATTTAATTGTCGCCAAATCTGATTATCGTGATTCCTGACGATCCTGATGAGGACAATGGAACAAAATTATAAAATTATTGTATTGTCATCGGGCCTTGACAAGTGTGCAAAATTTCGAAATAATCTGACCTTTTTAAGTGGGTGAAAATAGAGTTCCAAGATTCGTTACATGAAAGTGAAACTTATAAAAGCGTGTTAAAAAAGTTTTTTCACTTTTAATTTATTCTTTACTTTTTAGTTATCACTGGACAGGTTTTTCAGCCTGTTCATCTCATTCAACGCTGGTTCGCAATCCCTGGTTTAGCTGAATCAATTCTCGCAAAAAGGGTATTAGACGAAAAACCAATTTTTTTTTAAATCTGTAATTCTAAAGCAATTTTTTCAATCTTCGTGCAGATCTTGGGTAATATTGTTCTACACATGAAAAAAAAAAGTTCTTTGAGATTATCTTCATAAATGACGTTTTAAAAATTTTGACATTTTATTTTTTTAAATGACCGATTCTAAAAGAGCAAAGCATGAGCTGTTTTTAGTACAGAATGTCAATTCATTTAAACAAAAAAAAAATTCATGCACAGCAATTTACTCCATTTTCATAAAAACGTATCAAGTTTAGACTCATTTTTAAAAAAATCTTAAAAAACACTAATACTATTTTGTAAAAAAAATTGTACCGTATTGTGGCAAAATAAATGATCTTTCCGATTCTGCAATTATTTTTTTCTGAGTTTTTTAAAAAGATTGCTGTTTTAAAAATGTCAAAACTCTGGGGGAAAAATACCCTATTGGTTCTTTATTTTGTGTCACCAAGCATAGCGGAATAAACAGCACACAAGGGTAAAACAATTATGCGTTTTCAACTAATTGCAATATCGGTATATAAATGGTCAAAACATGCATTGTCATCCAAACTAAACGTGTATACAAAATTTCAGCTTCAAAATTGAGTTACAAGATTCCGCCCGAACAAATTACATACATACATTGAAAGTTAAATAAAATTAACAGATTCTATCTGTAATTAAATTTAAGGACACATGTCGTAGTGAGTGTTTAGATTACTGGTGATAAAATGATGTATATTTAAATTACTTGTAGGCTTAAAATTAGAAATTTTTTTTAAAAAATTCATGCATTTTAATATAAAATTTTTTTAATTGAAAATACATTGAATTTCTGAATATTTTTCTCTTATTGTTTTCCTAGTGGATTTCCTTTTGGTGGGCAAAATATATAAAAAAAAAATGATCTTTCCGATTCTGTAATTATTTTTTGTCTGAGTTTCATAGATTAAATATAGATAAATTTTTTAAAGAATTTCTACAATACTCCATCTGTTTAATTTGGCAGCATTGAGAAAGGTATACAATGTACAATCTACTTGAAAAATAGCCCTATTTTTTTAAAATTTAAATCCAAGAAAATAGATATAAATTTGTAAAAAAATTGCATACATTGTAGAAATTAGGTTACTTTTACTTTGTAGAAATGCAATTATTTTTTAGACGAAGTGTTAATGAATACCAGTCAATAGCGCAACATTAACTTTTGTCATTGTTGTAACAATAACATTACAACAATGCAGACATATCAAAGTTGGCGCCCAAAACTAGTTTAACTAATATCTTTTTAATTAATTGCAATATCGGAATATAAATGGTCACAACATGCATAGTCATCCAAACTAAACGTGCATACAAAATTTCAGCTCAATGGGTTGAAGATGTCAGCTTCAAAATTGAGTTGCAAGATTCCACCCGAACAAATTACAAACATACATACATTGTAAGTTAAATAGAAGCTTATAAAAAGCCTCAATATATAAAATGGATACATTTTAAGTGTAAAAGAATTTATTTTAATGCCAAAAAATTAAGATTTAATCTTTAAACTTAATTTTCTCAGTTTCTAAATTTTCCACAATATTTTTAAAAAGTATCCATTGCAGAGCTACAATATTTTATCTGTATAATGTACTTGTAGATCTGCATTCTGTATGACTCAATTTTAGGTATGGGATTAGAGAATTTTTGTAATGAGATGAATACTAAAAAAAATAGTAATTAAAATTTTTTTTAAAAACTAAAGTATAACTTAAATTAAACATGGGAGATATACAGAATACAGGCAGGGTTTTAAGGTTTCATTTTATATAAAAATATAGGATCTACCTTGTCTTTCAAAAGTTATTTTTTAGGTAACAGAAAGAAAGCTATCCAGTTTTTATTTTTGTATTCACACTTTACGCTCTTTAAAAAAATACAATAATTCTTTAGCAAAATTTTTTTCTTTTATTTTAAACTTTGTACTTTGGTGCATGAATTATAAGAAACTCATATTAAAAGGAGAAGAATTTACTGGTTTAGAAGAAATCAAAAAAGTGTGTCAAAATGTGCAATATCAAGATTCCACAAGGTACTACTCCCCCCCCCCCCCATCTTACTATCTAAGTTTTATCTTTTTACTGGTCGTCAAAATAAATTCTCTAAAAATGCTTAAGCAACAGGTTGTCACATGGGTGAACCACCTTTAAATAAATTTCTATTTCAGCTTCAAAGATAAACTCTATCATATGGAAAGGTAAAAAGTATATAGTGTTTACATTTTTAATGCAATCATTTCCATAAAATCAGACCTAGGAAATAATTATTTAATACAAAATAATGAATAATTTAAATAATAAGTTTTGGATAATCTTGAAAGTATAATCATAACAGAAGGAAATACACTGAAAATATACTGCATGCTATGTATGACCGATATATGTTGAAATAACATTGTAAGGAATTTTTCACATTCAAGCATTTATTTATATATATATTATTTGTCAAAATGCAACATCAATCTATTTCATTTAAAGCTAAAAGAATACTCAAGTAGGAAATTAGAGATTCACAATAATAGCTTGGTATTTTTTTCATTCTAACCAACTTCTAACAAATTGTATGTCGTACCTAGGAGAAACTAAGTTCGTGTTTCAAAATAAATCTTAAAGCATTCGAAGGAGAAAACAGATAGAAGATGAGAACAATAAAACCTCATAAATATTTGTCTAAAATTAAAAAGGTCATACATTTACCACATTTTAGAAGAAATTCCTGAATTAGACAACTTATTATTTGGGGATAAATAAAAGCACTGTTTTTAAAATGTTATTCAAATGCTCTTTAGTGTAACAAAAAGCTAAAAAAGATATTTTTTTATTAAAATTCAAGTTTACATATGATGAGAAGGTATTTTACACAAAATACAAGATACAAAAGTTTAAAGGCAAAAAATTTACAAAGAAAAAAAAAACACATTGTAACAAAGTTATCAAAGCAAATGTAAATCAAACATTAAATGTCTTAAGATTAGATAAAGAAACCAAGTTTATACTGGTTTAAAAAATATACAAATGCCAATACAAAAACATAAAATTGTAAATTTTTATTCTTTAAAGTTAAGTGATAACTCATGCTGAATTAAAATTAATAAAGAAATGGTGATGATATATACACAGGTTCTGAAAAGAATTAATCATTTCTGTATTTACTCTTCATCACTTTCGAGCTTCCTTTTTTGGCCTCGAGGCTTATCTGAAGACAAAAAATATAAGAAAACAATATATTTATTGCAAATTTTTTATTCTCATGATGCGACAAAAAATATTCTAGAATAAAATGTAACATAAATACCTTCATATTCATCAGCATCATCCTCAATGTCAACATCACTTTCATTATCACCTTGCGGTTCATAATCATCTCCTTCAGATTCCTCCTAAAATAGTTTTTTTTAAAAATGTTGAGAATGAATTAAATAATTTCATTCTAAAATACATTATATGTTAAATAAAAACAAATAAATTGCATATTTAACAAATTATTCTAAAAACTTTTCATATACACTATTTGAAAACTCTATTCAAGCATTTAAATAATCTTACATCAATAGAATTCTGCAAGTATGAAAGGCCTACTTCCCCTTCTTCTTCTTCATCCTCCTCGTCTTCCTCATCTTCATTTTCTTCCTCTAAAGGGAGAATAAATTTTAAATTCAAAAAATATAATAACATACTAATGGTGGACAATTTTAACCAACTTTATAATTTTTAATGAATGATCCATTACAGTATTATTAATATTTCAATAATATTCAATCAGTTTGTTTAAAATATACAATTTAATACAAATGCTTCTTATTCATACATAATTCACATGAAAAAGTATTTGAGAATTCCATAATCAAATAAAGCATAGTTACCATCCTCTCCCTCTTCATCTCCACTATCCCCCTCTGCATAGTTGCCAACTGTGCCATTTTCTGTTAAAATTGCACATTTATTAAAATCACAAAAGTTCATAAGTAAAAATATATTGAAATTAACACCAGAAACTGTATTTGAAAATGAAATTATTTTTAAAGATTTTATGAAAATCTAACCTTCATCTGATTCATCCATTTCTTTGTCATTCTGATCAAATCCATCAAGATAGACCAGTCCTGGTAACATGGCAAACACCTTTTCTTTATAGTTTTCAAGTGAAGTAACTTCACAGTTGAATAAATCAAGTTGTTTCAAATTTTTCAATTCTTTCTATATATATAAAAAAATCAGTCAAAAGTTAAAACATTTTTTTCACTTAAAAATTTTAATAACTAAATAGTTTCAAGAAATAATAATAAAAAAGCTAAATGTACCAAAAATATGTAAATTATTCCTTGTTAACAATTTAAGAACACCCCCCCCCCTAAAGTTTATTTAAAACTTTAATATTAAAGTGTAGTATGGGGGGGGGGGGCAATGTCAATTTCTTTTGGCGGCCAAAATCGATCACCAAGCTACTTCACTTAGGGATAGGTGTCCGGAAGCACGAATGAATTCGTTATCTCACCATATCTATATAAAATCGCCGAATCCAAAGGGCCCCCTATACTACACTTGAGCCAAGAAAATATTTTATTATACATACACACACTAATGAAATTTGACAATGAATATAGATAAGTACAAACATTTTATAAATAATCAGAATTATTTTCAATAAAATTTTATTTATATAAAAAGATATATCCTACCAAAGGTTCCAAAGCTTCTAAACTTTTTATTTTATTTCCACTAAGATTTAAAGTTGACAATTTTGGGCTTCCACTCAAGAAATTTAGACCACCTGATATTCTGTTGTCACTTAATTCAAGCTAAAAAGGAACAATTATGTAAAACTGCAACAATTCTTAAATATAAAGAAAAACAATTTATCATATTTTTTTTGTGCTTTTTATTTACCTTTTCCAAACTAGGAAGCTTAGGAAATCCTTTCAAATTTGTAAGACCAACATTTATAAGACTGAGGTTTACTAAATTGCAATATTCATCTGTAAGACCTAATATCTGTGTACTCCTGCAATTGTCCAAGACCAGTTCTTTAATCTGATGGGGGGAAATAAAACATGAATAAAATACAGCCAAGTTAATATTCTTAAAAAAATTCAAAATATGCTTTATTAGATAAAATCACTTTCTTAATAGCACACAAAAACCTCTGTGTTTATATTTTTATAAAATTTGGATATTGTGCAGATTCTCATATACATAAGCACACACACACAAAAATTCCCTTTAAAAATATTTTATGGTACAACAATCATATCTTGTCCATTAAAATTCAACTTATGCCTACACCTACATATTTATGTTTTTATTATTTTGGTACTTATGTATTATATGGGTGACCAATTTCACCAAATCAAAAGATGTTGCCAAAAGCTTTTATTACTGTGTTTGAAAATGTGTAAGAACTGTTTCCCACTGCAGGCTGCATGTCATTAACCATTTAGCCATGTATTTTATATTTAATGAAATTGGTGGATGACATAATACATACCATCACTTTATTTCCAAAGGCAAAAACTATTGTAACACAGTCGGATCCTGATTTAATGAATTCATCAGGCCTAAACACTGTTTTCGTTAAATCAGGGTCCAAACAAAATACAAATTTTTTGCTCTTACCTTTTGGAAATTCTATAAAAAGCAACTACAAAATACCCATAGTTAGATATTACACACTTTTAATTCAACAGTAAAATAACTAATTATTCCTTTATTAGTTCTCATTAAAAATGTTTCCATTTCATAAAGTTGGACAACAATAAACAATTTTGCACCAATTCCCCCCAAACCTTGAGAATTTAAATATATATATATATATATATATAACATTAAAATCTGGTAAAAAAAACAGCATCTTTAATTTTTTTTTTTTAAATTGTCATTATTTCTCTGTGAACATAAAACTTTCTTTCAGAAGTTTTTCTTCTATAGATGGAATTCTCTAACAAAAAATGTCCTTCTACTAGTCTAAATGGAGTAGATAAATGTACAAGACTTCATTTTAGTTTCAAAGGTGGAAAAAGATTCCCCCTTCTATCATTAGAGGATAGTCGTCCAAATTCTGGCCTACTTAATCTGCACCACCTATGAATACAATATTCCATAATTACCATCAGTATTTGCTTCCATTTCATTATTGGACATGAATACTTCAATCATTTCTTGGTTATGTATTGTAGATATAACAAACATGGCATTTTTATTTAGCAATTTAAAAATGCAAACTTTTTCTAGAGTATTTACGGTTTTTGCAATTTTATTGTTTATAATATGATACACTGAATGAGGATATCTGCTTTTTCAGATGAATAAAAGATAACAGTTTTCAGACAGTATCTTATAAATCAATGTTTCCCAACCTTTTTAATGCACAAACTGGCCTGCTAAAGGGGGTGGGGGTGATTAATTATATTTTAGATTGTTTTAATTTCACAATTTTTGGTACTTAACATATTATCACAACCTATTGGCAACATTATAAGAAACAAAGCACATGTTTGTCAATACAGCACATACAACACTTACAAAATTAGTGTTGCTAACTTGGCGAAATATCTCGAACATTCGCGATTGTTGTATGATAACACATAAATATCCAATTTTTATTTGATTGTATCTAAAATGCCTTCAAAATAAAATACAGTTACACCAAAAAAAATCAATATACAGTGAAAGTTGCACAAACCTGAGAGAAATACATCACAGTAAATAAAATGGAAATAATATAATGTTCCTTGGGTGGTCTGGTATCATTCGATCACGAACCAGTACCGGTATGTGGCCAGGAGTTGGGGACTACTGTTCTATATACTAAAAGAGGTTACATAAGTCATTATAATCTGCAATGATTTGCTCAAAAGTTTGTAACTGTCATCAAACAATTACTTTCAATAAAAATTGTCGAAGTGAAGCAATGAGAAAATTGCTTTTATTTTTGAATGGAAAAATGTGGTACTTTTTAACATCAAAGCAATTAAAAATTTAATGCCACCAAAATAAAATAATTTAAGATTTGAATATTGAATTGAGATTACCCGATTTTGTGTTTGGTATTTAATTTGAGAGGGGAAAAATTTTAACATCGTAACTTCCAAAAGGAAAAGAAAGAATATTCATTTGAGAGAAAGAAAGATGAGTTGAATAAATCACACTAAAGTGTGTATTTTTGATATTCTTCTCACTGTTTTATTCCCCCACCTCCATAAGCCAATTTGGAAACCATGTTTTTCTTATTAGAAGCACAATGAGTGAATTTTTCTTCCTTTGAATGAAAGAGATAAGAAATGATTGATTAGTGTATGAATGAAGGAGATAAGAAATGATTGATTAGTGTATGAATGAAGGAACCGATCTGGGTATGGATGTCTGAAATTTGGAAAAAAATATGCATTTGTTATAGAGAAATGGAGATTGTTACTTTAACCAACCATAAGCATGTATTTCCTATGTTTTCCTCGTTGTCTCATTTTAGAGAAGCCTAATTTTTTTCTCTTCACTGTTTTCGCCTGAAACCATTTGTCAAAAAACTTTTATCACCAAATACACCAGGGTGCTGTTCTAGGGTTATACCAACTTATTAATTTGGAAACTTCTTTACTCATTTAAATAAAGTGAGAATTCACTTTCTAGATCCATTTGGATAAGTGGGTTCCCTGCATCATTTTTTCCTTCTAATTTACAACATGTTAAGACAAGAGAGTAGATAATTTATTTCTTAATTGATATTAATTTACTTATTGTTTAATTAAAATTTTATATGTACTTCCTAGTAATTTTAAAAAAATGTACAATAGATAGAATTTAGATTGTTCTATAAACCATGCCTTCCATTTGTAGCATTCATCCAAGTACAAGAAAGTTCTAACTGAAATGGTTCCTTTTTCAAAGGTCAAAATTTAATAAAGAGGAAATTATTAAAAGGACGTTTTGTTGTAAATCATACAAAAATTCTTAACTTCTTATAGATTTCCTTTAAGAAACTGGCCTCATCAAATTAGAATTTTTGTGCTCTAAATACAATATTCCAGTAAAGTGTACTTTGAAGAATTCTGATAGCTACATGTGGATCAAAGAAAAACAAGGTTGGAGTATCTACAAAACAAAATGGATCTTGGTTCAGTTGCAGCAATATCAACACATTTTCTGCTATTTACATACTATCTGAACAATGGCAAAATTCAAGATAACTCACCGAGATGGTAACCCAGATTTCGCATGTATCATGTGCACTGAATTGACAACCATGTGCTTCGTTTCATACGTCGCCAATACGTTTGTGATAATAAGTACCTATTTTTCAACTAACTTATGATACTTAAGATTGGATGAAATTCATTAATGAGGTAATTATGGATTACATAGAATTAACCTCAGAGAATATATGGCAAAGGTAAGGTAACAGAAATTCATAAACTGAAATTTAGAAGAAAAAAGTACAGTTCAGGAACAATGGAAATTTGGAATGTGGTAGTTTTTTTCCTGTACTTTTGTAATGTATTAGTGTCACCACTGCAAAATTTATGCCACACACATTCTGCCATATCAAAACCAAAGATTCTTACATATTTTACATGGGGAAAAAAACTATACTTTTTGTGCAATTTAGGCTGTGGAGAGGCTAATAAGCAAGTAGTTTTTTTTTATTGAAATTCACAACCAATCTCGGGAGAGACTCATCAATACAATAAAAATAATAGATAGGGCCTGCAACTACAATTTACTTTCACAAAAGAGGAAGCACATTAAAATTAAAATCAAATATTTGATCATTTGACAGTAAAGGGCCTTCATTTTGTGGATCCCATTACAAATTGTCAAACACAATAAAATCCTCTGAGATTTTCCTCACTGTGAAATATATTTAATAAAAAATTAATTATATTTTAACTTGTCTTCAGAAAAAAAAATGATTACAAAACAAAACCGATATATGATTGGAAAAAAGACTAAAAAAAAAGTTGACAAAAAATTAAAAACCGACGGTTTATTCTTTTTGCACCAAATATCGTAAGGAAAAAAATGTCCACCTCCAATATTACAATCTTATCAGAATGTGGAACAAAATTTTATCATTAATTACATTGGTTCGTTATTTTATTACAAATATAAGATCAACATTAATCTTTACTTTATTGAATATCACCGCAAAGCACTAATGAAATGTATTTTAAAATATAAAAATACATAGATCACACATAGAAAATCTTGATTCGAAAAAAAAGATGGCGATATTTGATTTTTTTTTCATTGTTGATGCTCAACACCTAAATACTACATAAAGCGTAACAGTAACGATTATATATATATAAAAAAAAAAATTTCAAAAGTTTAACAACTTTATAAAAAATTAACATGTAGAATCAAAAACATAAGTGACTGAAACTTCGTACATCGAACAAGCACATCCATTTCAAAAGTCAGCAAAATGGCGCCAAAGTCACAAGCTATTTACAAAACTCAAAACAAAAAAACACTTACATCTGCAGGATTCCTCCCACGCCTTTCTAATTCAATTCTCTTTTCCATGTCTTTTTTGAAAAGTATTTCCACTGAAATAGAACTTCTTTCTCAAACTATAAATGAATTCTATAAATTTACGGCAATGGATGAAAAGCGCGAATATGACGTTCTTTGCGAATTTCAAATTTATGTAGCTGTATTACGGTTACGATCAAACTACAGTTATAGCAAACGTAGAAACAAAAACAACAATGAGTGGCCTAACAATCTCAAACAGCACAAACATAAATACTATCTGCAAAACATTTTTACAATATTTCAGCTATTGATAAAGAATTATAATTATATAAATTGATTTTTAAAAATATTGTACTACTTTGGTGCTAGAGTACTTTCTATTACTCTAGAAAATTACTTAAAAAAAAATAAGTCTAAGTAATTCTTTGTCCCCTCCCCCCTCAATAGGAATCAATTTCCGTAAAATCAGTTCTTATAGCAGATCTATATTCAGCAACAACAACAAGAGGGTGTGGCTGTGTTATGGACACGGCTGTGTTGTATGTGAATATCTTACAACGGGTAATATTTTTTATAAAATATTATTATTTATGTATGTCGTAATCATGTTTGTACACTAAGAAGTCTTCCAAGTTTCCCTGTTTTGTTTATGATGGCAACTATTTCCTTTCAACGGTTCAGGAAAGAAACCAAGTAATCAAGTATAAATGTATTATAATATAACTTTATTAATTATAAGTCTGTAATACGAAAAGTACGACACTAATAACATACAGGATAAATCGAGATTTCTGGTAAACATTAAAATTACACAAGTATTACTTAACATTGTTGGAGAAGTTTCAATGTAAGACAAATTGAACTCGCGCATGAGCATGAGTGGTCTTGTAAGACATTAACATTTAAGTCTGCGACTATCATAATTCGTGAAGTAAGGTTAGGATCGGAATCGGGTATAATTTTAGCGATGTTTCTGGAATATTTTAATAGTGATAATAACATAAAGAGTTTAATTTTTGCTAAAGCTGTGCGCGGATGCATGTAAGCACACCCGAGTATGAATTTGAAGATGCCATTGACCTTTACGTTTATTAGACAGATATCACCAGCCTCTGAGTCTTTTATCCCCAATTAATTTCTGAAATGTCAATGCTAACTCTATTACAATCAGTGAAGCTATTGGTGTTGCGATATATGGCGACTCTATCGGCTTTGCGACTTGATGAGGATGATACCGCCACCGATGATGTAGTTGCAATTTGTTTGCGCTTAGCAGTATTACAATATGATCTCAGATCAAACGCAGGCCCATTCACTGGCATGGATTCTTCCATCCAAGTCTCGCTGATTGCCAAATAATCAGATCTGTTGATGATAAAATCAGTAGAGATGTCTTCTGAGTGCACGACCAAGCTTTGAGCATTAATGACGGTGATAAGCATAAGACAACACTATGACAAAACTCTTTTACTTTGGTGACTAGCGTCAGCAACGGTTGTTGGGCCAATATCTAGTACTCATCTCGTATCTCTTTAACTGTAGGAGATGCCTTACCAAATCCGAGATAAACTTGAAGTCGTTTCGGGCATTGGTCATATAAAGGACATCTAACGATGTGACGCGACTAAAAGTCATATAAACTAGTTGTTTTTGCTGCGATTTATTATATTGGTACACGATTTGATCGAACGTGTCTTGTGATTTGTCGATCCTTCTGATCTGTGGATCGTAATCGCACACGCTGGAGTGATGGGAAACTGTATTTGGAGAAGTTGATCGTTGGACCGATGGCATGTGTGACTGCGCTTAATTATATTATATTGGTGTCCATTTGAAGTCTAGAGTGTCGCGCTTGCAAATTACATGTGGTTTAGCTTTAAGTTGGCATCGCTGGCCTATCATCTCGAGCGTGAATTCAATCCATAGACTGAGTCACTGTTTGTGTGTGGCCACAGACGTTGACGGTTCGTCTTGGGCCTCTAACTCCGCATACTGCTCGTCTTCATTGGGCAGGTCTATATTCTTTAAGACACCAATCGCGCCATTCACTTTGCCATCCTCAATGTCAATCGTAATCATAAGGATCCTGTCCTACTGTAAACAGGATCTTATAAGGCAGTTCACCTAACTCGACGACACTCATTTTATGAAGCTTTTGCCGGGCTGTAGCAGCTTCCGTGTGATTCTTGTAGCCGATCATAGTGTCTTCGGCGAAGTTATATGTTTCTGTCAAGATAGCACTGCTGTTGTATTCCACTTTGTGATATTGATGATATAAACGCACAACTCTGATCAAGTTCGTATTGCACCACTATTGGGTTCTGAATCACGACTCAATGAGCTTAATTTCAAGAAGGTCGAGCCCCTCAGGGAGCTCACCTTCTTTAGGTGAGTACGGGTGTCACAATCCCGAGGTGCCCTAGTGATCTTTTCCTTTTCCCACGGGGTTTACTGTCTTTGGTAAGCATGGGCTTCACAAACCCGGGGTACCCTAGTGATCCTTCTCTATTTTCGACCCTCTTTCTTGTCATTCAATTCATTCTTTATTTCTCTTCCCGTCTAGACCACAGATATTAAAACAAATGTTTGGTGCAGTATAGCCGAAATCGGCTCTTGCGCCAATAAACCCCAAAATCACTCACTAACTCAACAAGGTCGAGTCTCTCTCCGTTACCGACTTTAGTAAGTATAGAAGATAACGTAGCGTCACTTTGCCGCATTACTTGCTTTGGTGTACTAGTTTAATGACTGCCAGAGCATAGCCCCAACTATCATGTTGCGTGGGGCCTGATAAACGGGTGTAGCAACTGTTGGTAATTGGCGAAAGTCACCGCAGAAGAAGATATTCATGTCGCCAAATGGTTGATCCTGTACGTTGGTGATCTCCTATAGACGTAAGTTAATTTTGTGTAACACATCTGAACCGATCATAATAACCTCGTCAATTATCACACATTTTACACCCACAAGCATATTTCTGTAATTTTTCAGAATCTCGTGAAATTATACCATACCGAAGTGATTGTGTAATTTAGCAGCAGTAAATGTTTTTCTTTTGTTGGCTTAAATGAGCGCATAAACCATAGACACATCACACTTATGTCTGAATGAATTGTCGACAAACGCCGTAGTAAAACGTGCATTAACTTCTGCCCAATATGTCTTCATAAACGACGATCTTACACAATCGATGCTAACATAGAAGCGGTTTCATCTGCCCCAGCAGCAGGTGTTACTGGCACCGTCGTTGATCCACTCGGCCGCATTCTTTCTTTTACATTCCCGACACTGCTTGACTCGGTAATATGGTATTTTATTGGTACCATTCGATTGCTCTTGAAAAGCCCTTTCCAACCGTATACGATCTCTGTATTTGGATTTGACGTGTATAGGCCGACATTATTTATTTTTGCTAATACATTTTTTTATTTTAACACATTATATTCACTGTCACACTATTTTAAGCTAATGTTTTATATGCAATCGATAAATTTTGGTAAGAGCTGACGATTGAAACTAAAACGAACGTCGTAGATTCTCTGAGTCAAAATTTATACTAAATGGAAATCTCGATACGCAGCAAACTGACATCAAAATGACGGCGCTTTCCCCTCCACTGCGCATGATGCTTCACAGTCCTTACTTAGCGTAATGAATTCTTTGATCATTTAGCTATCAAGTGGTGTAATTGAGTTTTGGATGGAGATGATAGATACATGTAGCGGCAACACCAAACTGTAGACCAACTAAATTTTTGTAAAACCTATTGTGTAGAGAATCTCAACTTAAAAAACGGAACAGGTACATCAAATGTCTAGTTTGTAGGTCCAATAGGTTTAAAAACGGGAATATTTATCTATAACCCCACCGCTTAAGTCCCCGCAACACCCCTTAGGATTCATTTTTTGCCAAACTCTCTTTATAGCGGACCTCTAATCCTAGAATGGAACATGCCCACCAAATTTCAATTTTGTAGGCCTAATAGTTCAAAAACAGGAATATTTATCTTTAACGCTCCTTAAGCTCCCACAACGCCCCTAAGAGATCAATTTTCGCAAAACCGTTTTTGAAGCAGACCTTTTGAAAGGAGCATGCCCACCACAAATTTCAAGTTTGCAGGTCTTATAGTTCAAAAACGGTAATATATATCTCTAACGTCCCTTAAGTCCCCGCAACGCATCTCAGAGGTCAATTTTACTAATTCAGAAACTTTCGCGAGCATGTGCCAGCCACTCCTAAGGTTTCATTGTAATAAGTTAAACGGCTTGGGAACACACACACACTTTTAATATTACATAGAATATTTTTTATTACTAAAATTTTTAAAAATGCTGGAAAATTTCAGCATTTAAAGTTACTTGTTTGAAGACTTTTGGCCAAGACTCGAATGCAAATATAAACAATCTTAGAATATCAGTATTTTAAAAATTTCCATAATTGCACTTGCATCTTAAATTTATATTTATTAAAATCCATATATTTGATCTAATTTACATCTCAGTACTTGCGTATCGACACACCACAGCCAAATTTGCGCTAAAAACTGATTGAGTTCTAATAAAAGAAGTAAAATTTTTTTTGATGTTTTGGTATTATAGCGCGATTAGCGTGGCGTAAATTTTGCTGCGGTGACGCTAATACGTAAATACCTACATCTATCAAATGCTAATAGCTTGTTTTAAAAGTTTCCTTATTATATTCGCAATAATTTTGCATATCATAATTTTTAACAATATATATTTATGATCTAAGCGTTTCAAGATTTCTAAATTTTGAAGCTTCTATATATATATATATATATATATGAAGGAGATCGATATCGATACCTTCTGTTCCGTAAGCACATAAACCACAATACTAAAATTATCATCTTAGTATGGTGGCTGTTACTGGGGCTTTTTTGATACCACTGCCACACGTTACCCTACCAGTGAGTCAGTAAGGCGAACGAACGATATCGTTGTTATGGCGAGCGTCATTAGGTTGTAACGGCTTGAAGGTTGCGTCATGTGTGAGACGGCTTTGGTGGCATTTGCGGTGGATAAATGGCACTACGACAGATGCGCGAAGGTTGCGTTTGTTCGAAGTTCCCAGGGTCACCAATGAAAGAGGATTCGTTCTCGTTACCTTCCATTCCGTAAGCACATAACAAAACCACAAAACTAAAATAAGCATCTTAGTACGGAGGTTGTTATTGGCTTATATAGATACCACAGCCACATATATACTATTGGCCCCCTTTTACCGAAACCTATTTAACGAATTTCGCGATATAACAAATTTTTCCCGCGGTTAAAATAAAGGCAAAAAGTTCTTATTTAACGAATAATAAACCCCGAATTAACAAATTAATTCAACATCCCCCCCTCCCAATAGTTTTTTATTGGTTTAGATTTACTTTCAAATGAAACAACATCCTTTTTTATCCGGAACAGAATGGGACTTTTCTTGTCAGTAGCAAATTTTGACGGGAAAGGGTGCAACCCATTATTAGACTTTACATGTGCACATGAACCTTGAGTATAACTTATCGAGTGAATTTTGAATAAGACAGGAAATTCCGTTCTTATCTCATCCATTGGTAGTATTTTTAGCAGCTGAATATAAAGTGTAATTTCTATCCTGGATATTTTTTTGTGCAGTTGGTCATTATAGTATTCCCAAAAGGAAAGTGCAAAAAATTTGCCTTTTTTCTTAGAACCCCGATATTACGAATAAAATAGTCGGTACCGATAAATTCGTTAAATCGAGATCTGACTGTATGTATATACCGGGGGGGGGGCAATCACTGCGGCTCGCGAGCCTCATTTGACTCTTTGAAGGATTATTTGTGGCTCTCTATAAATGTACCCGAGTTCCCTTTTTATTTTTGTGTTATATTTTAAAAAATTACTATCGTTCTTCGTATGTGTTTCAAAATGTCTTTTAAATTACAGACATGAAATATGATAGACTAAGTGCAATGCTGTAACGAATTTCTTTTTCGTTTAAGTTAAGAATGATATGACTCATCGAAAACTGCGCGAACGAACATAAACAGAGGTGTACTCGTCCGACTCCATACCAATTTTGAATTTGTAAACTTTCATTGCAACGGACAGTTGACATTGTGCTCTGGAGAAAACAATTTTTATCACTCTTGCCTATAATTTGTGTAATCTGAAATTGTTGGTAAGTTAACTATAATTTGTTTCATAGTATGTAACACGTGTTGTTGTTTTAATAACACAAAACTTGTATTTTCTTTAAAAAAAATTCTTTATTTCCAGTTTTTTAAAAACATGACGACAGAGAACGAAAATAAAAGGAGAAAATACGAGCAAGAAAATAGAAGCTTTAATAATGAGTGAGAGAATTTTTTTTTCATTGACAATAACGGAAAAGCATTTTGTGCAATTTGTATTTCTACGGTCAAAAATTATAAAGCTTAGCAATTTACGCTGACATTATGAAACCAACCATCCTCAATTTTCTAATCAGTACCAACCAAATTCCAAATTAAGATCAGATAAACTTGCTTCTTTAAAATCAAATTTAAATAAACAACAGTAAATTTTGATAACCTTTAACAATCAAGCTAATAATGCGGCTGAAGCCAGTTTTGTTATTGCCAGGAATATTGCTCGTGCAAAACAACCGAACGGAGGAGGAGAGTTTATTAAAAAAACCTGGAAGATGAATACTTAAAAAAAAAGTTTTTGATTCAAATAATGCAGCATTGCACAAAGTTGTTTCGCAAATTCCCATCTCGAGACACACAACCGAACGACGCATAACGGCAATTAATACATCTCTTGAATATAACTTAAAAAGTTATTTGAAGAATTGTATTGCATTCAGTTTAGTCCTTGACGAATCGACAGATATCGCAGATCTTCCGCAATTGGCAGTTTTCCTACGTTTTGTTTCACCTTTCATTGTTAATACTAGATTGCCCAAGGAAGTCATTTTGACTGCTTTTTAATTTCAATTAGAAAAACTATTACGCAAATGACAAAATTTCTTTAAATTTTATGACTTTTTGTACTATATATAAATACGTTTATTAATAATTGTATAGTTACCTCCCCTTCCTTCATTTCCGGTATATAAATATGTGTTATAAATATTGCCCAAAAGCAGTCATTTTGACTTCTTGGGAAATTTTAAATAATCAAATGACTTTTATTATTGAATTAATAAATTTCTTATATGATCAATTCGGTTCTGTATTGAAATAACAGTTTATATATATATATATTTTTTACTACCGTCACACGATAACATACATGATAAATTGTCAACTAGGCCGTATACTTGATAAGTTGCAGTTGCTCAATAAGCTAAAGTAGTACTTGGTTATCGAATTTTTATGCAATGATACTTGTTCTAGTAAGTGGTTTATTTTATTTCTTTTGCGCTCTAAACTCATGAAAGAAATGTCGAATAGAAGAGAGCTATTGGAAAAGCTAAGTAAAATAAGTGAAGAGTGCTCCGATATAGAATCAGATGCAACAAATTCCGAATTAACATCTGAAGATGACGCGGATTATATTCAAAGTGAAACACTGAAGATAGCGATGAAGAGTCGATCCCCAACGATGAAAATGAAAGTGTCATCAATATGCCCAGGAAAAGGTGTAGGGTGCTAAGTAGTTCAGACTCTGATGAAGAAACTGAAAACACCTTTCAAGAGACCAAAACAGCTGCTGATGGTACTGTGTGGTTAAAATTTGACGAAGGTGGTTTTCCTGGAAGGTTACCAGCTACTTGTATTTTCAAGGGTGTGAAAGGGCCAACAGGTTACGCAAAAAAGGAACATTATGGCAGTTAATCCTATCAGTGCATTCTCGTTGATAATAGATAAATATATTATCAAACATAAAAAAGTGCACAAAAGAAGAAGGCCGCCGAATTTTGGGGTACGATTGGACAACAGCATTACCGGAAACGTGCATTTACTAGGATTTTATATGATCGTGGAGTCTACGAGGCAAAAAATTTAAAACTGAGTTACTTATGATCAGCAAAGTAGGGTCCCGAATTTTTTAGAAAAACTATGGCCAGAGGAAAGTTCAAGCAACCTTACGATTTATTCGTTTTGACAAAAGAACCTACAAACGAATAAATTTGCCTTTGTTTCGGAAATATGGAACAAGTTCATTGAAAATAATCAAGCTTGTTATCAACCATGGCAAAATATGACAGTTGACGAGCAATTATTTCCGTCAAAAGCCAGGTGCAGGTTTACATAGTATATGCTTAATAAACCCAACAAATTTGGCATCAAATTATGGATTGCATCAGATGTTAGTAGCAAATATGTTTTGAATGGTTTTCCTTATTTGGGAAAAGATGAACAACGACCATCGTCAATGCTTCTCAGCGAACACGTTATTCTGAAACTTGTCGAGCCATATACAAGCTGTGGAAGGAATATCACGACCGATAACTTTTTCAGTAGCATGTCAATCTCTCTCGCGACAAAATTATTGGCCAAAAAACAACTCACGTTGGAACTATTAGAGGAAACAAAAGAGAACTACCCAAACAAACGAAAGATAGCATGTCTCGGTTCCCACCTCTGCTATATAAATCAAGAATTGTGTTCTTACAATATATAAAAGTAAACCAAATAAAAGAGTAGCTGTTCTAAGCATAAACTTGTGAAAATTGATAAAAGAAATTAAAAAATTATTAACGAAATCTATTCAATTTTATAACAGCACACAATTTGGAGTTGATATAGCGGATCAAATAGCCAGAAAATATACAGGAAAAGCTATTTCCGGTAGATGTCCTCTCCAAATATTTTTCAATATTTGAAATTTGGCTGCTACAAATGTTCAGATACTTTACAAAGAAACGACAGGAATACAAATCAACGAAAGGAGCTATTGTTTCAATTAGCAGAACAGCTTTCCATCGAATACAGAGCTGCAAGACAGAAAAGTCATCAGAATATGAAGACCCAAAAAGATCAGCTGCAACATCAAATGCAACCCATTCTAACAAACGCAAAATTCGTCAAGTAGGATTTTGCCACAACAACAAAACAAATTATATATGTGAAAAATGTCAAGAGTATGTTTGAGGAAGATGTACAAATAAAAAGATTTCCACTTTCATTTGCATAAAATGTACAAATAATAATGCATAAATTATTTATTTTCAAGTGAAGTAATTTTTTTTATTGTTAATATTTACTAATAACTTGTTATATGACTAAATCATACAAAGAAATATTAAAAATTAATTTTAAACAAATTTTTTTACACATTATTTTTTCACAATGCAGTCATTTTGATTGCTTTTGGGCAATATAGGTATATACTAAGTTTCAGTCTTTCTAGTGTTAAAGAAGAATTATTAGATTTAGTAGCACTTCAAAAGTCAACCCGCGGTGTCGATATTAAAAATGCATTAGATTCCATAGTGAAAACTTTTGATGTGCATCTTAATAAAATTGTAAGAATTGCAACTGATGGAACTCCGCCAATGCTAGGTAAAAAAATCGGTCTTATTGGGCTTTTAAGAGATGATTCTAAAATTTAACAATTCATACCGATTCACGGAATAATTCACTAAAAACATCTCGTTACAAAATATTCTTATGTTATGAAAACAGTGTTACGCATTGTAAATTACATTCGCGCCAATGCAAAAAACATCAACAATTCAAAAATTTCTTTAAAGAATTAAAAGACGAAGAACTTCCAAATGACAATTTCTTTTGCATTGTTAGATGGTAATCTAGCTACAATGTATTAAATCGATTTGTAGATTTGTTTGATCCGATAACTGCATTTCTAAAAGAAAAGGAAATAGCTCATTCAGAAATTAGACGATGACGAGTGGTTACAAGACAATGTTTTTGACTGATGTCATGGAACATTTTTGCAAACACTGACTTTACAATTGCAGGGGAAAGATAAAATAATACCTTACTTCTTACAATGTATATTTAGCTTTTAAACTAAATTACAACTTTTCCAAAAGGACATTAAAAAAAAGTTAAAAGTAAAAAAAAAACTTTTTTAAAAACAAGCTTTTATTTAAACGCGCTAAAAAGAATAAAATAAACTTTTCCTTTAAAACTTTTTTTACTATCAACTTATAACGTCACTACATAATTTATATGATATAAAAGCTCGTTGCGAGATTAAAGTACTCGTATTTACTTAGTTTGAAAATCTAAAATCAATCGGATCAAGTTATTTAATTTACTTGTTTATTTACACAGGCAAACCTCTCGACTAGCTTTTATGTCATATAAATTGTGTAATGACGTTTTAAGTTGATAGCAAAACAAGTCTTAAAGGAAAAGTTTATTTTATTCTTTTTGGCGCGTTTAAATAAAAGCTTGTTAAATTTTTTTTTTTTACTTTTTAGCTATAACTGGACAGGTTTCTCGGTCTGTTCATCTCATTCAACGCACCATTGTTGCGAGGTCGTTTGCCGGTTGATTTCGAGCAGTAGCTAAATGAATTCTTGCAAAAAAGGCGCAATAGACGGAAAACAATTTTTTTTTTAAATCCGTAATTTTGAAGCAATTTTTTCAATCTTCGTACAGATTTTGGATAATATTATTCTACACACGACAAAAAATTTCGTAAGATTATCTTCATGAATGACGAAGTTCTTCAGTGTGAGTTAAAATTTTGAGTATTTTTTGAAAAATCGTAAAAAAAAAGTTTTCGGCATTTTATTTTTCAAATTACTAATTCTAAAAGAGCAAAGCAAGAGCTGTTTTAGTACGGAATGTCGATTCATTTAAACGAATAAAAATTTGTGAGCAACGATTTAGACATTTTCATAAAGCATCGATTTTGAATCACTTTATAAAAAAAATTATACCGTATCGTGGCAAAATAAATGATCTTTGCGAATTGTAATTATTTTTTGTCTAAGTTTCCTAGAAAATATTAGATCGCTGTTTTAAAAAACGTCAAAATTCCAAAAAAACATTTACCCTTCATCGTTCTTAATTTTGTCGCCGAGCACAGCGGAATAATCATCCTACAGGGGTAAAACAATTATGCGAGTTTTAAGGTTTTTAATTAATGTCTTTTTAACTAATTGCAATATCGGAATATAAATGGCCCAAACATTGTCATCCAAACTAAACGTGTATATAAAAGTTCAGCTCAATTGGTTGAAGATATCAGCTTTAAAATTGAGAACAAATTACATTGCAAGTTAAATAAAAGCTTGTAAAAAGCAGGAAAACTGTAATATCCTCCACTGATGAAATCCAAGTTCGAAATGAAAAATAGAATAGTTAATTTGAAAATCGTCTGCTCGTGTTGAAAATATCCGCAATTTTTTTAATTAATCAATAGCAATGTTTTAAAAAGAACACGTGCCTTATCTGCATAAGACCACAAATCAAAAATCAAGGGTTACCAAATTAAACAGTGTGACGGAATGAATTCGTTATCTCACCATGAGTGAATATTAACGTCCCACTGTTCAGCTACACGAGGGCTTTTTGGGGACGGTCTGTGTAATTTTGAACCATGGTCAAGTGACGCGGACGACACCTGAGCTGGAACTCCCTCTCCTAACTACCACACCACACCAACGGGAGGACGTCTGAGCTCTCGACAGATTTTACGTGCATCGCTCCCCTACACAGCGGGTCTTCAGTGGTACTGGAATCGAACTCATGACATGCTAGCCACGATCCGATACCTAGACCACTTGGCTACCGCGGCCGTTATCTCACCTTGACATTGTAAAAAAGTTGGAATTGTTTAAAATGTAAACTTTGATTTTTTTTTACAATAAAAACTGGCTGTGAGGGTGGTTGTCTCCCGAGGGATCAGTTGTAGCTCTAAACCCTCTTCGGGTGAGCTCGGTTCCTCTGGGCATTCATCATCATCACCTTGACATTAAGATGAAAATCGTCAAATCCTAAGAAAAATCGCGAAATCCAAAGGCCACCCCCCCATATTACATTAGGAGCCCACATTTGTTATTCTTAAATTTGTTTTATTTTGCAAAAATCTATAAAATGTATTCTGCTTTACATGAATGAACACTAGAAAAATAATATTAAAGTTATGTTGTATAACTGATTTAACCCCCCCCGGAGTTTAATTCGTTCACGAGTGAGTGAATATCAGTGTCGCACTATTCAGCTACAAGAGGTCTTTTGCCGACGGACCTCGTAATTTTGAACCATGGTCAAGTGACGAGAACGACACCTGAGCTGGCACCCTCTCTTCTAACTTCCACACCACACCAATGGGAGGACGTTTGAGCCTCACCATATTTAAGGTGCATTGGTCCCTTCTGCACGGCGAGTCTTCAGCGGTACTCGGGTCGGAAGTCATGACATACCGGCCACGAGTTCATTACCTTGACCATTAGGTTACCGCGGCCAAGAAATAATTCTTGCATAATCTCTCTAGTAATTTAATGAAACTGTGTTTTTGTTATCCTTATAATAGCAATATTTTCTGATTGAAAAAATTAAAAAGAAAATCTTTGTGCCTTTGATTGTTATTTAAAATTTGAAACATAAGTAAATTCAAATATGCAGTCTACTAATAAGAATTCATTAGGTCATCAAAAAAGCATATTCAGTTTATAGCTATAAATCAAAGCGTTTATTTTCAATTTTTTTATATTTCATAATTTTTATCTGATTCTGTTTAAGAGGAAAAATTTGTTGGTACTTACGTATTATCGCGACCAATTGGCGACATTATTTGAAACGAAGCACCTGGTTGCCAATTCTGCGCGTACGAGACATAGGAAATTGGGGTTGCTAATTTGGGGAGTTATTAATAGAGTTGGCGATTGTTGCGATAATACGTAAGTACCCATTTGTTGAATCGGTTTTTAGTACACTTCATCATCAACATGGCCATTGTTGGTGCGATTTGGCACTATATTTTATAATCTATTACCTAAAGTGTGAATCAAGCCAGAATTTTATTGGACACATCAATGCATATATAATAATAAACATGCTGTGTAGGTATGTTTACATACAATACTATTAAGCATTGGAAAAGATAAGATTTATTCACAATTCCTACAATTAGTTCCCACTCTCCCTATATATATTTATTTATATATCTTGTTCAAATTTCCAAATGCTTATAAAATACTTAATACTCATCCATTCAAGTTCACAAATACATCTTTTTAAATTTGTAATGGATGACACTTGATGTTAATACAGTTTTTAAAATATTAATTCATTAATTAAATTTAAAAAAAACCCGACTAAATAGTAACAAACTAAAATAATAGTCCAACAGCATATATAGAAAGGAAAATTGTTTGCTGTGTCCCTATAATGAAATGGATAGAACGTTGGACTTCTAATCCAAAGGTCGTGGGTTCGAATTCCACCTGAAATGGCCTAATTTCTGCGAATGGGATTTCATTTTTTACTATACTATTTAACTAGAATAATTAAATTTAACAAATGAATAAATAGTAACAAAAAAAAACAGTCCAACACCACATATAGAAAGGAAAATTGCAAGGATAATTGCTTTCTATTTTGTCACTTAATATTGTGATTCTGTCATATGTATATACATATTTATATTAATTGTAACTATTTAATAAAAAGTAACTAAAGTAAAATGTTTTTTTGCTGATCAAAGTAGGAATCGACTTAATTTTTTTTAACATTACTTGTTTTGAGAATGAAAACAATATATATTTGGAAAAGGGTACTTATGTATTATTGCAACAGTCACCAACTCTATTAATAACTTGCCAATTTTGCACCCCTCCCCCAATTTCATATGTGTCGAATTGGTGACCAGGTACTTCATTACATATGATGACGCCAATAGGTTGTGATAATACTTAAGTACTGGAAAAACTTTTACCTTTGGAATACTTCGGTTGAAAGTGAAATTATGATAGTCAATAATTTAACTGTTAGTCTATAAGTAAATGTTATGGAGAATATAAATACTCTGCATTTTACAGATCAAAAACATACAAATAAATGCATACATATAGTTCTTAACAGAGTATGATAACTTTTAATAATAACAGAGTTAAAACTATCTTTTGACAGAAATTTTTTAAACAGTCAAAATATTTAGTTAAATTACAACTTAAAAAAGGCATATATTTATCTTTTGTTTTAAATATATTTCATTTAGTTAACAAAAGTAAAAAAAAAAATATTCACACATTCTTATGTCAATTGCATATATTTTTGGCTTTTCTTTTTGTTCATATAAATGCATCTAAAAACCATAAAAATGTAATATGAGAAAGTTACAGCAGACTTGGACAATCAAATAAAGTTGAAACCTAGCACACATTGGTATTTAAAATTTGATATACCTTATTTAATTTTGCATTTATGAATACAGATATTTTTAGTATTTTTTTAATGTAGATTGCCCTTTTACTATTTTGCACTTAAGACTATTTTTTTAATATACATTGCTTCGCTATTATTAAAAATTAATATTTCCTTTAAGTCAATTTTAGAGGACAATTTTATGGTATATGAATCACAAAATTAAAAACTCATAAAATGAATTTGAAAGTTTATGGCAGATCTCAACTTTCCTAGTACTATAAATTGGATATTAAATATAATTCCTTATAAAACTTTATATTAAAAAACACTCATAACACAAAGTGATACATAAGCATGTATATAGCTTTTCAAATTTGGATCTAGTGAAAATAAATGTACCAATTATCCAAACATAACTTAAATGCAATCTTATAGCAAAAATTACAAATTTGCTAAATAAAGATATTGTTCGTATGAATAATATACATATATATTACTCTGCAATTCCAACGTAAACATTAAACCAAAATCAGATCAAAATCCCCTTAGGTTTCCAGGACATCTACATGAAATCATCAAAGTTTTTCACACTTTCAATAAAGGTTTTTGAAACTGAAACCTTTTTTAAACCATATGCACAGAAAGTGCCTTTAACTTTTAAGACCCAGGGCTTTCACTTGTCAAAAAATGAATTTTATTCTGAAAAGCTTATAATATTTTATAACCTCCTGAATGAATAACTGTCATGATCGTATTTTTTGCCAGTTTTTAAAGTACTGATGGGTTTAGAAATTTTTTTCGAACTCACATTTAATTACAATAAATTAATATATTTTTTGTTCAATCTTAAATAAAGTCCCATAAATAATATTGCCTTGAACACATCAGTAATTCATATTATTGCAGCTCTTTAACAAGCATCTTAAAGCCTTATTTCATTTTTGTGTGTTTAGTAAATGTTGTTCAACAGGTAATAAAAATAATATAGATTTTTTTGTTTTTGAATTAATTCAGTTTCATGTAAATAAAAAATAAGCATGATGTTAGTTTGAAATGTTTAAATTTTTATGTGCTTCATTTAGTTCAAAGTATCATTGTTTAATCGGTAGTTAAGCTTCATATTCACCTCGAATATTTATGTTGATGTGACTTCTGACATGTTTCATAACAGACTACAATAATACATTAACACAATAAAAGTGCTGCATATATGTAAGATAAAATGTAATTACTAATTGGTTTTAAGTTTGTTAATGTAAAATAATGTATACTTTTGACTAGAAGAAATTCACATATAGCGTTATCAGCTATATTAACTTTTTAAAATAATCTTTTATTATGTATATATACAATTGTATTGTTCAATTTTAATAATGACTGCAAAATGACATTTATGTGCTAACTTTGAAAGCAAAGCAATTCAATTATATTAAAGTAAAATAATTGCTGATCCATTTTCACTCCTCCATACAATTTTTTTTAATTAAAAACAATTTATTATTTTACAAACGTAAATTAAATCTTATATTTTGTCTGTTAGAAATTATCTTTGTACCATGTGAATATCCATAAGATAAAGGTTTTTTATATAATTACATGCAAACAGAGACTAACTACAGTTTGAAATCAGCTCATTTTTTTTAAAAATTGGAAGTTAGAAAGTACAACAAAGCTTTTAATGGCTAAAAAAATATTTCATAAGAATTTTTGGGAAAAAATTGTTAAAGAATTAAATTTTTCAAAATTTTACAAAAAAAAAAAAAAAAATTTTAAACTGAATTGTAAATTATTTTACATCTAATACATAGTTCTTTTGTATCAATGTTTCCTTCTTTTGTCCAAACAGAATTTTTTTAAAGTATTGTTTAAATACCAAGAACACTCAAGAGCTTTGTTTCATTTGGAACCTATTAGGACTATGATGGATAGGAAATTAACACTCTTAATTATTTGCAGTTCGAAAATATCCAAAAATGAATATGAGGAGGAAAAACCACAATAGCATTTTTAATGCAATAATGCATTAAAAAGAATTTTTGAAATCTATGATAAACAAAATGTGTCAAAAGGAGAAATCAAAGATAGCATGTAATGATACTAAAGTGAGTAATAAATTCAACACTGAACTGCAGATGAAACATACACATATAATTATAAGGACTGGCCCCCAGTACACAACTTAATCCATCCAAATAAAAAAGGCCATGCAATTTTAATTTCAACAGAACATGTATTGAAATATTTCTTTCTTTTTTAATTATGGCATAAATGATCCACGAGATTTATATATTTTGCTTTTACTTTTAGAATACAATTGATATAATTATATATACGTACAATGAGAGAATTTCACTTTAGCTTAATTTTTTTAATGAAATTTTTTAAATAGATTTTACATACTCGTGTGTTCAATGAAAAGATATCTGTTGAAAACCTGTTTTTATATTTTAGAATAACATTGACCTTTTTAAATGTATATTTTAACTTCTATTTCTTCTCAAGTTACTTTCATTTGTGCAAATAAATATGATTAGAGGATATTAGTAGCACCAAAATTACCATTTTTAGTTAAATATGAAATGTGTTGATAATTTTAAAAGAGTTTACAATATTGGAAAATTTCATGCATTAAAAAAAATTCCCTTGAAAGTGAAAACTGTATAAAATACTGAAGCAAAATATAAGGTTAGTAAACATGCTTTACTGTAAAAACATTTCTCACATGAAAAAAAAAATAAATTAAAAATCAAACAAAAGTATTATAAATAATTTTAATATAAAAAATGAGAACTTAGAAAAAAGTTAGAGTAACACAAAAAGGCTAAGGTTAACAAAAATAATATGCATATACTACACTTGTTCTAATTCTATCAATACACCACTGCAATCCTTAGGATGCAAAAATATTACAGGCTTCCCATGAGCTCCTATTTTAGGCTCATCACTTAATAAACCAATATTTTTTTCCTTTAAATCTTTTACAGCATTCTCAATGTTATCTACTTCTAAGCAAATGTGATGCATTCCCCCTATTGGGCTCTTCTGAAGAAATTTTTCAATGGGACTCTTATCCCCAAGTGGATGAAGTAATTCTAATTTCATGTTTGATAGCTCAACAAAAACAGTAGTGACTCCATGCTCAGGAAGAGGAATTGATTGGCTAGTCTAGAAATATGAAAGATTATTTAATTCTGTGTTATATAAATGGTTATCTTATTATATATTACACAACAAGTACATATCTCAAAAACTGGAATGTTTAATGAATTTCATTCACTATGTATTTTTTTATAAAAATATAAATTTGTTGAATTAAATCAAATGTCAACTTGTCATACAAAAGCAGAAAATACAAACATGCAGAGGGAGAGGATAAAGGGGGGGGGGAGGAAAACCTTCAAACCTTTTCAATCAATTTGAATAATCATACTTGAAGGATGAGAGAGAGGCCCGAGAGAATTAATAGTAGATTAATTATTTCTTTTTGCAAATTTAGAATTTCCCCTTTCAATTTTCAAGTATTTGTTCAAAAATAGTATAAAGATCTAAATCCCACATAAGATGTAATATTTTAAATTATATCAAAAAGAAAATGTCTAATTATGGAAAAAAAGGCACTTCTGAATTAAGTTATATTTTGAATTATTAGAGAATATTAGAAAAACTTTAATAATGAAAGTACACTTACGAAATAAAAATATATGTTGATTTCCCCCCCCACATGAAGCATTTATGTTTAATCAGTTGCAGATGTAAGTTTATTTAGGATAATACATCAATTTTAAATTTAAAAAATGAATACATACACAATATTTAATGCAGACTTCACGACATACAATTATAAGTTAAACATTACTTTAAGAACTAAACAGTTAATGTATTTTGAGAACAGAATAAAACACTTTTCTAATCCCTTATTTTTGAAAGACATGTATCCTGGAACATTGGAAAATAAAAGTTTTTTCTGGGAAGCCATTTATTTTCTACTTTTTATTCAAACAGTTTTGTTATTTTTTAAAGCAATCAAACTGTCTTTAATTTCGTATTTTATGCAATATAATATAATTAAAAAAATTAATATGAAGAATAAATGTAAAACACTTCCAAGGTGAAATTTTCTCTGGAAGTGTTTTAAAAATTTACTTTAACTAAAATTCATTATCTTTATATATTCAAAGTTTTAGAATACAATATATAATATTCAGAAAATTCTTTTGAAACATTTTTGATGAATATTGTATAACATTTTAGAATTTGCAAGATTTTTGTACTAAAGCTTTTATAATTGGGCAACATTATCTATTAAGCTATAAACATTAAACTACAGCATACGATTTTCTTTATCCTTTATAGTGAAATTTTTCTTGTAATAACCCCATAATACATAATTTTTTTTGTAACGATACATGTTTTAAAATCCTATTCTATTGTAGAAAAAAAGGCACATTTTGAAACAAAAAAATGCAACCCACTTAACCAAGGGTTGATTGATTGATTGACTATTAATGTCGCATTGTTCAGCTACACGAGGGCTTTTGGCGACGGACCTCGTAATTTTGAACCATGGTCAAGTGATGAGGACGACACCTGAGCTGGCACCCCCTCTCCTAACTACCACATCACACCAACGGGAGGACGTTTGAGCTCTCGACAGATTTAACGTGTACTCCTCCTCAACACAACAGGTGTTCAGTGGTACTGGGCTCGAACTCATGACACACCAGCCATGATCCGATACCTTGACCACTTGGCTACCGCAGCCACCACTTAACCAAAGGAATAAAGCATCAAGACTAATAAAAATTTAAATACCAATAAGTTTTATAATATTTGATTTATCAGTTTCAGATTAAAACTTTGTACTTGACAAAATTTTTATCATAAATAAAACTCTCATAAGAACATACTGATAAAAATTTAAGCATCTTATGTATAAATCAAAATAAGTGTCAAAATAAAATATTCAATTATTTTGAATCTAATTTATTTTACTTCATAGATTTATTAAAAGTATTAAACATTACCTTAATTCCTAAAGTATCTTCAAATAGTTTAACACTTTTTTGCATATCTGAAGTGGCAACTGCAACGTGATTTGCTCTTATAACATTCCATGTTCTTTCTTTTGTAGAAGAAGAATACTTTTGTGAAATGGTTTTAAAATTAAAAAAGTCAAGAAATGCTCCAATTTTTCTATAAATAAAACTTGACATTTTTTTTGCGAATAACTGGAAAAGAAAACAGCTATTATAATTTTTTAAAACAAATTTTATATATTTACTTTTTTTCATCCTTTAACAACAGTGGTCATCTCAGGTTCTTTTGGTTTTGATACTGGATTCATTATGTATTTAATTTTTAAATATAGAATAGAAATTTCTAACTGAAATATTTAATTGAACACAATTACGCTAAGATCAAAATACCTCAAAAGAAAAGAGCATTAAAAAAATACATTATTTTTTAATGGAATAAGCTCTTAAAATGTTTCCTTCATTAAATATTCTAAGAATAGCATTCAGGCTGAAATAAAAAATGATCAACACATAATTTTAAAAATTTTAATCAGTGTTTCATGGTTATAAATGAATCAAATACACAGACAGACAACTATCTATACATTTTATATTATAATAAATGATGAAAAATCACCACAAAATATAACTACAACTTTGAGAATTAATTCTAACATAATAACACTATAATTTGACTAATCAATGGCATATTATGTATATGATTTCTTTAAATACTTCTTCTCTCAGCCATAAATGCTTTATTCAGTCATATAATCTGAAAAAATTATCATTTAAATTATTTTAAAAAACAGAACAATAACATGTATGTAACATGAAACTAAATGTAATTTATACCAATATGTCTTACATATACATTTATTGAAATGTGAGCCTTTAGCATTTTTTAAAAAATATTAAACACAATGTAATAAACTTTATAATAAACAAATATTTTGAAAAAGAATGAATTTAAATTTGAAACATGATTTTTAAACACAAAATGAATTTTGTCAATGTATTCTATGCAGGTACATATAAAGCAGTTCCTTACTCTTTCTCACACATTTTTTAAAGGACAATTTTTCTTGAATATCTAAAAATTTAGATACTTAAGAGATATGTTGCAACAATTAGCATTAAAATATTACTATTATTATAATGAAGCTCTAGAACAGGGGTGGCCAACCTTTTGGGGAAGCGTGCCACAATCCGATACAAAAAAATTACGCGTGCCACTTCCAACTTTTCCACCAAACTAAAAAATATAAGAAAGTGAAAAAATGTTATTTATAGGCTTATTATGAGTTATTTACACCAAGAGCATATTTTTAAATGCAAGTTCTATGTAGTGAAAATGTAAAGAAAATGGTATAACAAATAAAACAAAAGTAGAAACTTGTATTTTATTGTTGAAAAGTTTTTACAGGATCAATCAGAAAATAAAAATAAGCAACTTGAAACATTAAATTTTAAATGATTATTAAGTAGTCAGTACTTTCTTAATGTGGCTTTTGAATTTGTGATTTTTTTACTAAATTATCTACATTTAGATAAGTTCTTGAAGATGCTAACAAAATTAGGTGTTTTAGGTGCATCAGTTAATTTTGAGCGATATTTTGATTTAATTACGTTCATGACAGAAAACATCCAAACCTACAACAATATCTGACCGCTAAACCATGTAAATTTTGAAAATTGCTTGGTATCACAAATTTCCAAAATTCGATGTAATTCCGATCATTTGAGGTTAAAATAATTTCCTTATATTTTCTTTTTAGAGTAATATGGTGCTGTAGGTCAATAATTTCAATTTGTATCTGAGGTGGATAACAATTAATGTCTTGAAGAAAATTCGAAAAAGGATTAGTGAAAAGTTCAGTATTTTTTTATCATCTTTAAAATCCTAAAACCTGGCACTGAAAGAATCCTTGCTAAATGGATATTAAATTTTTAAATATATCATAGTTTGGAACATTACTAACTTTGGCAGATAACTCCTGCATGAATGGGAAATTAGTTAATTTTTTCTCTCCAAAATCCAGAGAAAAAAAGCAAAAGTTTGTTCACAAAAGATGCATGACCAACTAGGGTAGGAAAAATACAGTTTTTTCCCTGGAATCTTAAATTTAAATTGTTTTAATGTTCCATTATATCAGTAAGAAAAGCTAAATCTCACAACCAATTTTCATTCCTGAGGAGTGAGTATTTACTGGGCAGTTTATCGTTTTCTTCCAGATATTCTAAAACACATTCCTCAAACTCTAAAATCTGCAAGTGAACTTCCTTTGGAAAGACAGCGCACACTACAACGAAGGAGTAACTCACTATTTTCTTCGTTTCTTCGGGAAAAGCTTACGAAATCTTCATCGATTCAGAGCACGAGCGCGTATTTTGTTGATACAGTGCACCATGGGGTTAACAACGAAAGACAAGTTTAAGTTCTTAGCACAAAGAGCTTCTTGATCAATAATACAATGATACTTGAAAATTTTTTTTCCCAAAATTTTTTCAAGCAATGCAACAAAAACTTTTATTTTGCCAACCATGCAAGGCGCTCCATCTGTGCAAACACTGTCTAATTTTGCCCATTCTACTTTGTTCACTTCGATTACATTTTTAAGTTCCTTAAAAATATTTTCGCCTGTAGTTAAAACTAGTTAGCACAAATCAAGAAGTTCTTCCACAGTATCAAAATTTTTGTTCGTGTAATGCAAAAAGATGCTTAACTGCGCATTGTCTATGATACCATAGCTTTCATCCAAAGTTAATGAAAAATATTTGCAGTTTTGAAGTCCAGAGACAATTTGCGTTCCAACATCCTGGCCAATGTCATCTATACGACGCATGATGGTATTTCTAGACAAAGCTATTTTATCAACCATATTTTTGACATTTAAATCACAGCCCTTTTGGACGAAAATTAAAAGGCTACTTTTTATTACCTCCTCTCCGTCAAAATATGGTCTTTTTTTGTGAGCTAACAACAAAGAAAGTTCATAAGAAGCCTTCAACATGGTTTCCATTTCGTCATTTCTCTTCTGGAACAAAGATTTTTGACCTGCTAAACACATTTCTTTTTTTTTTAATTGATAAATTCCGTTTGCAAATTTGATCCAACAGGATGTTTGCTGTTGAAATCACTATGCAGTTCTTTGAAATGAAGGTCCAAGTTAAATTCTTTTGGAACTGTTATACAAATTCCACATATTCGTAATAAACAAACAGGCTGGGAAGCATTTTGATGTGTAAATTGGTATTGTTCTTCCGAGACAATTTTGAAATCATGTGTTGCAATATCCTCTTCATAATTTCTTTTCGATATTGAAGGATTACTCATAAACATACTGAAATAAAAAAAAATTGAAACAACTATGCTCAAGCTAAAATCTAAAAACAATTTTAGAAAAGGAAAAATGTTTGACGTCTTGCTAAATAGAGTTTAAAATCAACAGAGTCTGACAACTGGAATCAATTTGCTGGTGTTACGCCACGAATTTTCTAGGCTCCAAATCCAGCATTCTGATTGGTCATGGATGCAAGTTCTCACTCTCTCTGTTTTAAAGCAGCTACTTTGTGCAAATAGAATTACTACTACCGTATTAACTGCTCTCCTAATGTATTGTAGAATTACTTCTTGACATAACAGAAATCGTAAATAGCCAACACCTTCGGAAGAACCTTTTTTGTCTAACATCACTCTGACAGCCAATAGCTATAAACACTTAACTTTCAGTTTCAGCACTGCAAGGGTTGCTGAAATTCGAGTGGAAATCCGAGATGTTAAAAATTAACCACCCCGAGAGAGAATGACTTTTTGGGCAGATTCGACCATCCGAGAGAGAGAGAATTTGTTTTTAGTCTCCCGTTACTCAAAACTTTTTCGGAACGTTACAATGCTGTGGAATTGTAAGTTTTGGAGCATGATCTTATTTTTGGCGCTATTCTGAAGAAAAGAAAAAATCTTGCTTAGCGCCTTTAAATTCTCTCGCTGAAAATTTCTGTGTTTTTTACATATTCTCTTCATGATAATTTTCTATTGTAATTCAATTAATCCAGTAACATTTTCATAAAATTTTTGTACTTTTTCAATAAGTCTTCGCGTGCCACAGTGGCACGCGTGCCGCGAGTTGGCCACTGTGCCAAATTGGATGGGTGGGCGATACTAAAGCTGTTCCGATTTTTTTTTAAAAAAAGAGCGAAATTCTAACAACAAGCTTAAAAATTAATGGGTATATTTAATATTTTTGTTTTTAACAAAACACACGTATATAACTAACATTACGTAACACTTTAGATGCACGTTGTGGAGTGAATAAAAAGTTACCTAAGATTTTCAGGAAAAACTTTTTCTGTTAAATCCTCCTCGTCCTTCTTTTCAGCTAGAGCTTTTCTTGAAGGGCGCTTCACCGCGATATATTGAAACACTTGAGAACTAAAAGTAATGGCTCCTAAGAGAGTCAATCCCATCAAACAAGTTACAGCTGTCTTGTGTATAGTATCAGCAAGTTTCCTCATAATAAATAAACAAATAAAATTGCTCAAAATAAGACAGAGAAGGTCACTTCACTCAGAAAAGTGATAACGTTAAAGTAAATTCTGAGCGATTTCGGACTCTTCCACTCATCATCAATAAAATAAAAAGTAAACATAAGTAGAAGTTGAATTACTTTCACGGCTTGTGATTTTTATGGACTCGATACACCTGACGTCATAATCACGTGATGATATACAAAACAAATAGCCACGTGTTTGATTCGACTGAGTATTTTGGCGGAATTTTCGTATTTACATCTACTATCAAAAACAAATGAAAGAAGTTGTTCCAAAAGAAATTTCGACTGAAATGTGTGTAATTTTTAATTATTTCATTTTCAATATTTTTTTGTTTGTTATCAAATACGCTGACGATTTTTAAAGTTTTAAAAAGAGTCTGAAATATTTTCTGAGCATTTCGAATTCGAAGAATTTTAATTTTGCAAACATACACAGATCAGGGTACCACTTCTGTGATCTATTCTGAATGCTCTGTATTTGTTAAGTATGTAGTTGATTACCTACGTTTTTTTTTTCAATTCCTACTATTAGTTCACACTTTCTCAATATTTATTTATGTTGTTCAAATATTTAATCGTTAGTAAAATACATTTTAAAGCGCTCGATTGAGCTAAAATTTTATATACATGATTATTTTGGTTGACAATACAGAATTTAATTAATAAAAATTAATTGATTAAAACTAATTATTCTAATAATTATAAATACATCCATGTTGGCATCATTTTTGGCGACATAGTGACCATTTTGGCGACTTGTGTCCAAAATTAAAAAGGTTTTTTCTCGCATTTTAAAACATTCAGTTGAACTGAAATTTGAAACACATTTGTTTTGGATAGCAATGCAATACTTTAATGATAATTATTAAAAATTAATTGTCACTTAATGTTGTGATTCTTCATATGTATACACGTATTTATATTAACTATAATTATTAGATAAAAAGTAACTAAAATAAAAATTTTTCTTACCTAAGAAGGAATTGACTTATTTTTTTTATAATACTTGTTTTTGTTATTTTAAGATTATTTTCGACAATTTTACAAGCACTACAGACAAAAATTTGAAACTGAACTGTCTTAATGAAGAAATTTGTTCTGTTAAATTTTATTGGAATAAAATCTCACTCTTAAATTTTTCCATCCATTTAGTAGCAATACAAAATACTTTTTAATTTATAGAAATATCATCATAACTTTGTTCATTTTATTTCCTAACTATGTATATAATGTTAATATATATCTATGCATTTTCTATGTTGCAGTCATTTGAAATTTTATTGTACTGTATGTTGATAAATGTGTCGACTTCAAAGCATTTCAATTTTGCAGACACGAAAAAACAAACCAGGGTTCTACTTCTGGGACCTGTTCTGATTTTCTAACTGATGAATAAGTATGCAGTTGAACTCACAACTACATTTTTTCTTTCTTTTTTCTCTTTATATAACTATTTTCACTAATTTAACAAGCATGATAGATAAGATTTTGAAACTGAACTGGCTCAGCAAAGTCATTGTTTTGTAATTTTCAGAACAATACACTCACAAATACAAGTAAATTAATGAAGTTCATATGTACTTTAAAAAATATGCATCCATAAATGTATAATGCTGTATGGTGAAGAACATACAATATATTTTAATAATTTGTGAGATTCATATTCCACTATTTTTCCAGAAATCAGGGAATAAATCAGTTCGATACTGAGGAGCTAGATCATATAGAAATTGAGAAGCACGTATCTATCTATATTCTTAAAATACTGATTGCATTAACTTTTCCTAATATTAAAAAAACAATTACGATAAAAGAAAATTTCTAATTATCAATTTTACTATAATACAACTGACATTTTAAATTTCACGTTATTTTTATTTTACATTTTTATAAGCTTTAAATTCATGAGTAGTTACATATACATGCATAATTATGTAAATTTTTTTTAAAAAAATTCTTTTAATACAGGGATAGCAAACGTTACATTCTGATTAAGTCCAGCACTTTCCATTCCTTCCTAGATAAGATTGCCTTTCACAAAACAGAAAAGAAGCAGAAGAATATTGTACAGAAAAATAAATGCATTGCAAATAACATTAAGTGATTTGCATATGAAAACCTTAACAGAGGGTTTCATTGCAAGAGATTTTTTAGTGTATTCAATGTTTTAAATATTGAAAATACCTTAATGTCCCCCCAAAATAATATTTTGCAAGTGATTGATATGTTTTGGGTAAAATTAAGGACAGGTGTGTCCAACACACACACAATAGAACATATATTTAGTTAATCTAAATTTTACACATCTTCACAGTAGTTAACAGAGATACTTCAGTATTTAATTATCTAAAAAATTAAGATGCAAAAATCTGATATGTAACCATACATGTTGTATCAAAAACAGGTATACATACATATAAATCAAAAACTTGTTGTTTTTAATAATTTTAGAATATTACAGGGGAAAAGAAACATTTTTGAGGACCATTCACTATAGAAATGGAAAAATATTTTAATTTACTACAGCTTCTTTAATGTTTATACTTGATGATTTTAATCAAGTACCATTTTTAAACATTAGAAGTCAAAATTAACATTTACCATTTGTAAAATTACATGTAAAAAAATTATGCAGCATTTTGAAAGTCCTTACTCGCTGTGCTATTTTAGGTAAAAGATATGATTGATCGACAATTGATTTCCAAACATAATAAATTAAGGAATTAAAAATTTTTAATTAAAATCTGTGTATAATAGAATGTTTATGTCCATTTATGGAATATAAAATTCCTGCTCACTCCTACATGATCAAAATAAAAAAGTCATTTTTGAATCCCTGATTCTTTTACAAAATAAATAATTGAATAATTGTAATATATTTGTGTGGTATCTATTAGCACAACATTTGTTTTTCAAAGTTTGACTGTGGTATAAAACTATCACACACTTGTACAATTTTTTTTACTATGTATTACAAATAAGCATTTATAGGTATTTGCACAATTTGTAGAAGATTTATCATTATTGATTAGATTTGTGCTTCATATCGATTTATTTTTACATAAATATAAAAGTCTAAAAGACTCATGAATATTGATATTATCCTGCTTATAAGTCCTGAATAAATTTTCGCATTGAGTTACTTACAAATATTGACCCAAGAAGAGTACTTGGATCAACTATATATTTATTGAGAATTAGGATCATGAAACCAAATCTGGCTTTATATATAGACATTTGATTCTGTGGGATGTTGTTGCATTATACAGCCAATAACTGGAGCTGTTCCTGCTTATGTTTGAACACAGTAATAATAATAACATAATTTTTTAAAGTTCTTGATGTGTTTTTGCTTGGCAAAATTATTTGGCAGTTTAATACATAAGTTCCTAATTTTGGAATGGTATGAGTACTGATTTAGCATTTCTTTGAAAAACTTTGAAGTGATTTAATATTTTGCTCAAGAATAATTTGGGAAACTGAAAAGTTTCTTGAAATTTAGGATTTTCCTTGTAAACTAATGATATAATTAGTTAATTATCTTGCTTATAAGTAGTAGAAACTTATTTTGATTAGAATGGAACTCTGTTTATTCATGATAAACTTTGGTAACTTGTTGATGTTTAAAAATGATTTTAATCTTTAATAATATAATTTGGTGGCAAGCTTCTCAATGGTATGGGCCACAAAAAAAGTGTCAAAAAATTGTTTTTTTAAATGTTTAGGGCATTGTGAGGCCTTAAAATAGTATGATTTATACCAATACATTGTGAAGTTTTTAAAAATATGTTATAAAATACTAATATTTAGCAATTTTAGTCTTAGTAATTATCACCTACAAATGTTTGAATTTTTTTTATAAATTATTGTCTCCTTGGGAAAAAAATGAATTATATTAAAATATGGGGAAAATTTTAGAAATTGTTTGAAACATGCTAAATTATTTTCGTGAAAATTTTTACATATAGGAGCATACAAAATTTTTGTTAGCTAGTTTATTTTAGTAATTACAATTATTTAACATGCATCATTTATCAACATTTAATTTTAATATTACATGATTATAATACAAGTGAAGCATGTGAAAATTTTATTTTTTTAACAAAAAAATTCACTGCAATTTAAAAAATGTATTTTTCATATTCTATTGAAAGACTATCGGTGACATTACTTCATTATGTACTCATGTGAAAATTTTTTTCTAAGATGTATTCCAAAAGAGAATTTTTTTTTGTCAGTTTCAATCTTTATTTGCATTAATATGGATACATAAAATTGAAACATTGTTATTGTATACTAATTTTTTAAACAACTGTTCCATAAAAATTCCAAAGACATAGTAAGATCTTTTGAAATATATGATGATTCTGTAATGAAATAACACATTAGCCAGCTTTGATTGTCTGGCTTTACTTAGTAATTATCATTTACAAAGGTTTGAAATTTCTTTTAGAAATTTCTCTTCAAACTGTCTTCAAAGTTTAAAAAAGAAAATACTCTTACACTATTAAGTTAAAGAAAGGAATCATATTAATACATAATTTTTAGAAATAATGATTAACTTTATTGAATTATTCTTTATTATAAATTATTTCTTATGAGTTATTGAATTGCATATAAATTATCCAATAGATGTAAGCCAAACGAATATTTCCATACAATTTTAAAAAATAAAACAATAATTAACATTAAAAACTTTGATATCCAAACAATAATACTAAAATGGATTTTCAAGAACAGCAAAAAGGAAACTTAATATAAATTTTAGAAAATAACAAGTGAAATTCACAGGCTATTTTTTCATAATTACAAAGAAGTTTATATATAAAAGAATACAATTAATGTCACAAATTTATTAATAAATACCTTTCCAAACGAATGTATGTATCCATCTGCTCTGAAACATGACACATTTTAGAATGTAAAAATTTTATTAATACGTCGATCCTACTCATTAGCAGTATCTCTTCCTATATTCACACTACAGCCGAAGTATTAACTAATCATTCTGGCTCAGTAGACAAAACAATTCTTTGTTTTGGCGAGCCACTCCCTATTAACAGCTGCACGCATTTTTCTCGGAAAAATTCGCTTACAACATAATTTGTGACAGTAATAGATTTCTCCCAATTCCAGAAGCAATTTGTTCAATAGAGCGCTGTAGAAATATTTAAATTATAATGTGGCGGGCACTTATAAAAAATAATTACTAAGCCTATAAGTATACAAAAATTCGAAGCCAAAGGATGGAAGTATAAACTAAACTTAAATCTAATACTATAAACTAAAATTACATATATTTAGTCCCTTTTCTTAAACTAAAATAGTAGAAAACATATTAAAAATATTTAAAGTACTAAAAAGAATTTAAAGAATATAAAAATAATAATGTTTACAAATTTGAAAGTTAGCGCGCAATCACAAGTGTCATACCATTAGCTGTTATTTGTTTACATGATAGCACGTTGTTAATCACGTGATGATGGCCACGATCGCAGCGCCCTCTAGTGATGAATCGACCCAT
>BMAO01012446.1:0-112780 GCA_019973975.1 Trichonephila clavata
TGACCCCCCCCCCCACACACAGACATGATTTCAATCTAATCAATTTATTAATTCCAAATATAAATCAGACACAATACAATTCTAATTAAGGTAGATGATATATAGTAGAGCGCAGAGGTGAGATTCTATAACACGGAGATACTACTACAGACTCTCAACTGAATCTAAGACAGCTTAAATACGCTCAAATATAACTACGTCACACACTAATAAGCTAACTTCTACTTAATCAAGCACACAATACCTGTACTTTTTATGCATCGGATCTTATACTGGAAACTTGCAGGTGATCTCTCTCGGCTTGATCAATGTCGTTGGTTCCACGCTTTGTAATCTTTTTCCTGGACACACAACTCCAAGACTTCTAACTAAATCCACTCTCTCTCAATCTTCAACTAACAACTAATTCGCAAACTTTATGTTAAATCCTACTTGCAAACTTCAACGTGTCAACTAACGAACTCGCGAAAACAGAATTTATATAATATACTTCATTTACATAATCACGCTTCTTTACTCGATGAAAGTTGGTTGAAATAAATGTTTTCCTTAAAGAGACATGAAAGGATTAAAAGAACCGCGTATCGATCCGTCACAAAGTAACTACATACAATAGCGAAGCCAAATGGTTGAGTGGTAGTGCATCGCGATTCCATGCCACAGGTTAGGGACTCAAATTCCGGGCTGGGCAAGATCGATTCAGCTTTTCATCCCTTCACTGAGTCGATAAATGAATGCCAAGCTTGCTTGGGAACTGTAGGGGTTTCGCGTCAGACTGACCACATCTGCCCATGCACCCCAGCGCCTAAGGTCACGAAAGCTGATATAGGCATAGCAGGCCTTGGCCCTCATGGAATGTTGCGCCACTGAGTTCAGTTCAGTACATACTATAGCAGTATTTAAAATAGTGGTAATATCAAATAATGTTGAGTCAAAGTTACATAGAAAGATGACAGTTAAATTGATGCCTACCCCATTCCGTAAACTTTATTGCTCCACCGAGCGATTTTAAAACGCAGAGGAATTCAATTAGCAGCCACTGAGAGTGAGCCACGCCACGCGTCAATGACTAACCAGCCATCAGACAATCAGAAAAATGTTGCAAAAATAAACGCTGCCTACATCAGACCATTATTTTAAAACATCAAGAGAAAATATTCGGAACAGCCAAATTTAGTAGAAATGTAAAACAATTTAGGGTGTCCGACTTCTTGCGACAACTTTTTTTTAAAGAAAAGGAGATATGTGGATTTTTTTCTGGTTTTTAGATTTATTTAATACATTTTAAGAAAATATGCTACAATTAAGTGAAAAAGAAATTATTATAACTAAAAAAATTATTATTTTTAAGAAATCAAAATGTATTTTTACAAAAGAAATTATTATTTGTACCAATTTTTTCCTCGGAAAAAATTGTTAAAAATTTACAAAAATTACATAAACGGGGTCTATTTTGTACAAAAAGTTTATGTTCAAATCAATTTAGATGTGTTGATTTGCTATTCATTTTTGAAATGACTTCAGGATAAGAGATATTTTAGGTTTTACGAAAACTAGAGCATTTTATCTTAGTTATATGAAACAGTGATTATATTCCCAAAAGGACAGTAAATCTTGTAATAAAACAGCGATTGATAAAGATGAAGGTTAAAACACTTCTATTATTATACAGAACATACACAAAAAATTTCATTTAATTATTTTCAAAAGTATTTGAGCAATCCTTGTCCCGATAAGCATTTAAAAAAACACACACACTTCGAGTAAAACGCATTTAAAGTATGACATCTTGATTTTGAAATGGCATCTGCTTTTAATGAAACATTTCTAGTTTTTGTTCTAGTGAATGGAAAATAATAAACTTGGTACTTTTATCAAGCTAATAAGATGGCCTATAAAATAAGTTATAAAAAAATGTGTAAATTTTTGGTAACATTCAAAATTTTAATGTAGTCGCGTACCTTAAATAGCTTTTGTATTTTGTTGCAATTGGTACTTAATTTCTATATAATCCCATATAGGCGATGGTTTCTCACAAAGCAGTTGAATAATATACTAATGGAAATGTGAAACTAATAGAGTTCCATTGTTAAGTGTTAAACTCTCAGAATTTGGCCATGTACACTCATGTCCATAAATTAAGGATAATTCAGAATCACACAGAAATTGAACTCTAAAATAAAAATTTCACCTGTAGAATTATCACACACATCTTGAAGAAGAATATGCAAATTACAGGAAACCACCAGATGGTGCGGATAGTACGTCACAATGACGAGTGTAAGAGAGGGTTATATAAGGAATGGTGGCAAAGAAGTAAAATTGTTCACAAGCGCTTTAAAAGTCTTTCAGTGTAATAACCGCATAGTTATGGCACAAAGGAAGAATTTGAATGATTTTTTTACGTGGTAGAATTATCGGACAACTGGAATGTGGACGTACCCAGCTTGAAGTATCCGAGGAACTTGGAATCACCCAGAGTGTCATCTCCAGGCTTTGGCAACGATTCCAAGATGACAGTAATGTTAGTAGATGTTACAGCACAGGTCGCCCCCGAGTTACAACGCCGAATGAGGACCGGTATATTTGGCAGTTACTGTCAAAAGAAACAGACGGAGCTCAGCATCAGACCTATCTCGTCAGCTCTCTTCAGCTACCGGTACGACAGTCTCAAGGCAGAACGTGTACAGACGCTTAGGGCACATTGGTCTATATGCTCGTAGGCCTGTCAGATGTGTTCCCCTTACCGCAACTCACAGTCGCCTGCGATTAACCTGGAGTAGAGAGCATGCATTGTGGACACCGCAACAGTGGTCTTATGTGATGTTTTCCGACGAGTCCAGGTTTAGTTTGCAGTCTGATTCTCGCCGGACTTTCATATGGAGAGCGCCAGGTACTCGTTACCACCAAGAGAACACCATTGAACGACACCGTTACGTATGATGGCTCGTTTGGGGAGGAATTATTCTTGGTTCCAGAACTGACCTGTATGCTCAGAGAGTAACGATGACAGGCCACATCTATCGGGATGTCATTCTGGATCAACATGTACGTTTGTTTCGGGGCGCCATGGGTGCTGAATTTCTGTTTATGGATGACAACGCCTGTCCTCATCGTGCAAACATTGTAGACGAATGCCTTCAATCGGAGGATATATCCCGTATGGATTGGCCAGCATACTCACTGGACTTGAATCCAATAGAGTATGCGTGGGATATGCTTGGCCGACGAATTGCAGCCCGTTAACCCCCCACCTGTCTACCGGAACTTCGGAGGGCATTGCTTGATGAGTGGTGTAATATTCCCCAAGATCAGATTGATAATTTGATACTCAGCATGCGTAGGCGTTGTAAGGCCTGTATTACATCGTCCGGGAGACGTACTCCGTATTAACCATCATACTAACCATGTTATACTGTTTTTGTAAATAGGTTCTTTTTTAAAATTTGCTCCAGGGAGTAAAAATCGCAATTTTTATTAATTATGTCAAACTAGCATCTTTTTGGCTCTTTACCTTTTGTTTAATAAATAGACTTTGCAAATAAGTCAAATTTGTTTTGCTTCTGTCTCTTTCTTTGCCTGAACTTCATTATCCTTAATTTATGGACATGAGTGTATTACATGATCTTATATCCACAGGCACTAAGTCAACTAATGGCATGGTATGGGCAGATTCATCTACAACTTTTATTTACATTTAGACAATTCTTTAAGTGCAAGACTAGCTTAAAAGGCATTAAAATTGTACTGGAGTTGCCTCGTGTATTGTCCTAGTAATTGAACTAAGGTTCAGATTTAAATCTAATGATTAAAGCCAAATTGTAATTTTGCAAAAATTGAAAAGCAGTAAACTTTCAACATTTTAATGCTCGCTTTATGTTTAATAAATTTAAATAATGAAACTTATTGATAAGATTTTCACATAAAAATGTGATAGAAAACGGTGAAAAAAGAAAACCGTAAAAAATTTATGTTAAATATAATTTCATTAAAAAATGCATCAATGAATATGATCCAATAAAAAAATACAAAGTTATATCAAAGGATAATTGAAATTTTAAATTAATTAATTAGAAACGATTTTATGCAAACAAGAAATTTTCCCTGATGGGAAAACATTTCATTTCCCGACAAAACAAACACATTTTTTTTTCAAATAACATTTCTATAATGTATATATATATTTTAGAAGCATATCTTAAAATAAACTCAAAAAAAAAGTTCGTTTTTCGTTAACTCGAGGATTAAAAATGTTTGATTCAGATTTTTAAATTAATCACCGACTGCTTAACATTTAACTCAAATTAGCTTTAGCTCAAATAACATTTCCATAATGTATATATATATTTTAGAAGCATATCTTAAAATAAACTCAAAAAAAAAGTTCGTTTTTCGTTAACTCGAGGATTACAAATGTTTGATTCAGATTTTTAAATTAATCACTGACTGCTTAGCATTGATTGTAAATAAATTTCATTCTAAAATTTATTTTTATTCGGTAAAAGCGCTACGTATGTAAAAATAATTCAATAAACAACATTTTAAAAATTCTTATACTTAATCTCTAAGCTAAAGGTGTAGATTAATGAGTACTTCAAATATATAAGTTTCATTAATTAAGATCAGATTATTTTAAAATGAACAATTTTCTCCAATTAATCTGATTCAAAGACAGTATTTAAATTTAAATATAATGATTAAGTAGCATGCATTGGTTATCCTAACCCCATCAAAACTCAGATTCCTCCTATTCATTTCTAACTAAATTGATCCCATAAAAAGTAACCAATTAAAAAAAAGTAATTAAATCATTAAAATTCCGATCGAAAATTTCCTTTTCAATTTTAATGAGCGTGGTTCTGAACCTCACTAATTTGTATGAGTAATCTATTTTTCCTCTCATTATATACTAAGCACCAGCGACAAATATTCATTAAATGGCTAACTTAGCTCTTAACCGTAGAAAAGTCGCCTTACAAAATTACGTACCAGGAAGTATTTTGCAACGCTGTAATAAAATCCTGATTCGAGTAAGACCCTGGAATAAACGACAAACACTTGAGAGGGAAAAATTAATTGGCTCTTAAATATATACCTCGGTATTAAAAAACACACACATTTAATATTTGTATCAATAACGATAATTATTTCGTAACAAACAACGTTCTTTAGTCAAACTTGTAAAATTAAATCCGAGCTTATATATTGCCAGTATTTTACATGAAAGTTGATACATTTGTGTAACATTTACAGAACACATAATTAAAACTCCTAGAGAATTTAGTATCAAAATGCAAAATAATATGTCCACTTCAAAATTTCCCAAAATATTCTTAAATAGCTAATTCGCCAAAATTATTTACAAATCAGTCTTTCAAGACCATATTCATTAAAGTATATAATCATAAACGTGTTTAAAAGAAAAGTTTAATTTTTTAATTGGTGCATTATTTTGAAATGAAAAGATTTTTGAACGTTTACTTTTAACTTTATTAATTTTCACACGAGTTATTTTCAGTAAGAACACTAGTATTGTGCATAAGCAGATTTACGAATATTCAGTTAATCAATATGTATATATCATCGGCCGGTAACCACACAAGCTGTAATTTACCTATATAAATATACTCAAACACACACTTCATATTTAAAGACACATTAAGTATTTAATACATTCATAATTATTATTCGTTCTAGTATCATTTCTAGTCAAGTTGCTTCAATTAGTTGAATGATTATCAATTAAAAAAGTAGTAATTGTTCATCCAAAGAAAATAAATGAATAAGTGTGTCAATGCAAACTCGCATGTTGGTCAAGCTTCAGTACAGGTTATTTAATGTATATATATCGCGTACATTTACTATTCTCTCACGCAGGTTGTACTTAGTATAGTTTACCTTAAGAGAATCGAATATGAACATCATCCTTCATAAAGACATTTTAACAAAATCAGTTTTCAGTTTCACACCACCCTTGTGACTATGTCAAGATAAGCTAACTGGGTGGAGTGGATGGTTTGTCGCTGACCTTCTGCACATAAGGATTCGACCCAGGTCCAAGTAGGTGGATTTTCACGATGCAGAAAACCGACAGCGACCATGTCGTATGATTATACGACATGTAAAATATCCCTACAGTGTCTGCTTGGCTTGGGTACTCTCGGCAAAATTCAATCTTAGTACATGTACGCATCGTCAGAGCTCAGGTGCCTCTCTCTAGGGAGGAAACTAGGCGTCAAAATTACCTGCGGCAATTGGTAACCACCTATAGCGTGCCCACACTAAAAAGAGATACCAGCTTCCGGGGAATGTACTAGGTCTGCAATAGTAAAACACCAATCTGCAGCCCATTAGAAATTTTTAAAAATGTTCAAGATAAAATGTGAACTTTTTAAACAGTGAAAAAATAAATGGAAAAGCTGCAATTCATATAAAAAAAAAGAGAAAAAATTGTCTAAATAAATGAATATGAAATTGGTAACGTCACACTAAAAAGCAACACTGTCGGTGAAGTACCTCGTAATTTTGTATCATCTCAAGTCATGACAACGACGCCCCCTCCCCTTTTCTGAACTACCACACCTTGTCAATGAAACTTGACAGATTTCATGCGCATCAGCCTCTTTTCATAAAGGGTCTTCAGAGACACTAGGGTTCGACCTCATGATACTCTGGCCACGAGTTCGTGATCTTAACCACTATGCTACCGCGGCTACCCAGTTTAGACACAAAAACGTCTCTAAATAACGCGATTGTGTGTAAACACGATATTTCTAATTGATACTTGAGCATGAAAATCGTTTCATTTTACTTATATAAATATACAATTTTCAACATTCAAATTTTATAGGAATTTTAATTACAAATATCCAGTGATTGGTAAATTTAATTTACAGTTAATCAGTGAATTTAATACGGTTTATCCTGGATTCGATCTCTTTTCCCTCTCCCTTCTGAAAATTTCAAGAGAGGATACACTTGTTATTTCTCATACAATAAGGTTTCTAGTTATTTTGAAACAATGTGTCTTGAAACAGGCTGGGATACTTGAGCCAACAACCAATACAATTTTCAACTCTTCCGGGTTATTTAACCGTAAGAGAAACGTTCCGTTAAATCTAATAGTGAAGAAATTTGCACTCTACAGACAGAATTAAGAGACCGTTATTTAAGTCGAAACAATCCATTTTTGCTGCAAAATTTATCAAATTAACGTTGTGAATAAATTAAAATGAAATAATATAAGCAACTTAAAAAAGATACAAAATAAAGTGGTTTAATACTGTGAAAAATAACCGGGTCCTTAAGAAAAGTATTTGAATTGTGAAATGAGTCTTTTAATACCTATATTTTCTTCTTTAGAAATTAAAGTAATCTAAAAAAAATGCTGTTAATGCATTATACTCACCTTTTTGTAGATAAGTAAAAAGATGAATCCTTAGATTTTTACAAACAATTTATTATTTTTTAATTATCATGTAGAGATATATATATTTTATCCATTTCAAACCCATAAAATGAAATCAAATGAAGTGCAAAGAAAAATCTATGCAAGAAAAAAAAATTGCTATTATACGTATTTAAGCAAAAATTATTTTTTATAAAGCACATTGTTATAAATAGACTAAAAAACACTTAAGCGTTGAAAATAAATTTGTTAAGAAGTAGGGAGTAAAATTAAGAGAAGAGGGGAAAAAATTAAATATTTTTAAATCAATTAGCACTCAAAAATTTTATCGAACTTATATAATACAGATAACAATAAAAGAAAAATAGTAAAATAATTTTATTTAAACAATTTCTTCCACAAGTATCAAATATGTTTAACATTATTCACTTATCACAAACAAGATATCAATCATTCGCATGGCCAAGTAATTTTAGCGCGTTTTTCACATGTTGTATTTTACTAAAAATGCAACTAATGAACTTTTTACTAACAGAAAGTAGCACTATATTTAAAAAAATATATATATATTAAATTTAAATATGATTTTGCTCATCTAGAGCGCAAATGCGACCCAATGCCGAAAACCCGAGGTCAATTGGTTGATTATTGGCTGAGAAAAAGGTACGACAAAATATGGAACGAAGACGAAATTTGCGTCCTAATAGCGCTTTTTTTACACTACGTGAAAAACGCGCTAAAAATATTCTACAAAATACACACTTAGTCATTTACCGCAACCTTTCACAAATTATAAGGGTATGTTTTGGTAATTTTAGATTATAAATACTTAAGTTGCCTAAATAATAAAAAGTTGCTCAGTAATACTCATACAAATGCATTCCTTATATAGACCTCACATCAAATTCCGCAAAATACTCATTAAAAGACTATTATTCTTTAAAAATATGACTACTTCAATTTTTTGACATAGAGAAAACCTTGTAAGTGATACTTTATGAAGCATTTTTATGGCAAATACAAACAACTTACAAAATGTACTATTCCGATAAAGGAAGCCATCATAAAAAGGAACAATAGAATTCTTGTAAAAATAATTGGAGGTTTCCATACAAATATTGAGCGTGAATAATATCAAAAGACTATAAAGAAAATATATATATATTTAATGCTCTAGAAGAAAAAATATAAAATATATTAGCATCAAGAAATTTCAAAACTGTACTCTAATGTGGCTTTATTTAAAACGAATAACTTATCCCTAACTCTTCCATTATTTATCTCCTTAGTTGTCGAACGAACTGTACGAACACTAAGCTTTACAAAAGAAACTGAACTACATTTTAAAACAATAAAAAAAGAACTTACGCTCCAAAATCTCAACCTCAGCATGAGTTTGAATCAATAATGAACGATTCATTTTAACCGCCAGACTTTGCCTTAAGAAAATTTCAATATTTGCATGCAAATACACACAGGTATTTACATAAGAAGGCATTTGTCTTGAACAAAGAACAATGGAGAACAAGAACCGAAAAAGAATTGTTACAATAAAATGATTGTACTATTAGCACAGATATCCTCTGACTCGAAAATTTGTATTTCTCGGCAAAAATGTAAAAGAAAGGATTTGGACTCCATATACAATATGTATTAAGTCTTGATATTGCAGAAAAATAGGACTTTTACAAAAATGAATATTTATTTTCCATTATATGTATAATATATTGTTTATTGTATATAATGAAATAAACGAGCAATTTAAATATACTTTATAGGCATTTATTTGCAATACAGATTTCTACAAAATATGTGTGACACATTGCAACTTAAATGCGAAACAAATGTTTTAAACATAATGAAGAGCAGTAAGTAAATTTTATTATAGTTCCACATAACAATGAAATGGATACGATGTTGGACAGAATTTGAAGACAAAGTACAATCTTTTTTCATATGTAAAGCGCTCGAAGAGAAATTCTCTTTTGTGTGTGTGTGTCCACGAACTTGTGGCCTTGGTATGTTTTAACCATATATATATATATATATATATATATATATAAGAAGAAAAGATTAACCTCAGCTGTCTTTTGTAAGATTTGTTAGTTTTTTTTTTCTTTTATTAAACTCAACTCTGATAAATAAAATCTAAAAAAAATAGCAGGTTTTTTTTCTCTTCATCTTTTCATTTTTTTAAACAGCTGATTTATCTTTACACCATTTAAGATCACTAATTTTCTGCAAAAGGAAGATGAATTTTATTAATTAACAGTTCTTTTGGATTTTGTGGACTTACAAGTATGAAAAACTCGTTACAAGTATAAAAAATCATTTTTTAAAATCCCACCCCAAAACTCCAAGAATATTTAGTTAGCCAGGCACTAATCATTATAAACAGAACTTGCAAAATCAGGAAATAGTTAAAGTTAATAACATATCTTGTGGAAAAAGTTAGTACCACAAAATGTTTTAGAGTTCATCATTTGATAACTTCATTGCCGGATGCGCGTGCGTGAAAATCGTTATATAATTCAAAGTTAGTGCATGCAAAGATATTTTTAATGAGGGACTTTGATTTCTGTTTATCGAACGTTGGTGTGATTTCGGTTTTAAAAAAATAAGCTTATTATCAACGAATAGCAATGAATCACCAAAACTGTTTCAGGTACTTTTAAATTAAAATTTTATTCTTTTTCAGGTGATATAAATATGTATTCTTAATTTTATTTTAACGAAAACTTAAAAACGTATGAAGTAAATATTAATGTTAAATGCACAAAATTTAAATGTAATAATGTGCAAATATATACACATAAAAATTGAATACTTTGCTAATTCTTATCCATCAATTTTTGTGAACGAATTCTCGAATTAAACTTTTTTTCATCTAACACGGTTTTTGGTTAAATTTGAAATTCATTATTTTTACTATAAAAACTCTACCTTTTTTTGTACGGGTTTTAAAGAAACATATCAACCGAGTAAAAAAAAAAAAGAAAGTACTATTTACACATTATTTTACTTGCGAATGCAAGTTTGGCTACAGAGAATTTCTTCAAGAATAAATATCTTCCCCCTCCCTTACACAACAAATATAAATATGCAAATATATTACATGAAAAAATGTTGCGTTGTAAAGATGTATATCAGCTTAAATTCCAAAAAGTATACGATTTCAAATGAATTCAAATCCATAAAAGAAATAAATGATTGATTAGTTTAGTTATAATTTAAAATTTTCCAAGACATAAAATCATCCATTTTACCTTACAATCTCAGTAGAAAAATAATGCATATTTTGAATTTACTGTTGGCAATGATGAAGACTTATTTTGAAATTTTGAGGCTTAATTTGCGTGACACATTTAATGGTGCAAGCGAAATAACTTCAAAGGACAAGAGACAAATATCATATATTGTTCATGGCAGGGACCAATAGCAGGATGATAATGCTTCAGTCTCTCTAAATGCCAGGGTGTCTTATGTAAGTATCTACAAAGATTGTGTTATTTATAGTTACAGTGACAGCTAATTAGATACAGTTACACATTACGTGTGTATGTGCCGTTGGTGTTACATTACATAGAGATGGTTATGTGACATTGCAATTACATTATCTTATATATCATCGCAAATTCACTAGCCATTTCCTACCCACTCTTTCTTGGGAATTTCATATTGTTACATGAATATCTACTGTTTATATAAATTGCTGATATCCATGTCCCATCATTAAGTTTTCGATTGAATTCAATGGCATTATTATAGCCCTTGTTACTTGATTTGAAAAGGACAAACAGAATTTTTATATAATTGAAGTATATTTATCTTTTTTACGCTCCCGTAACCCCCTACGCCAGAGTCGATACCCACAAAATTTCTTTTTGATGGATCTCCACTTGACAGAACAAGTAATATGAAAAAAAATTAATCAATTCCTACTTAGGTCGACAAAAAATTTTGGTTTTAGTTTCGTTTTATCAACTAATTACAATTAATATAAATATGTATTCCCCATGTAACAGAATCACAATATCAAAGTGGCAATTAATTTTTATTAACTGTCATTAAGGTATTGCATTGTCGATTAAAACAATCGTGTATATAAAATTTAATTTGAACTGAATGCTTTAAAAGCGTGAGGGGAAAAAAATCTCTTAAAGTTTTGACCCAAGTCGCTAAAAATGAAGCCAACGTGACTGTATCTGTAATTCTTTAAATAATTAGTTTCAGCCAATTAATTTTAATTAATTATGATTAAATTATCGTGTTGCTACCCAAAACAATCGTGAAAAGAAAATTTCAGCTCAAATGAGAGCTTTAATATGTGAGAAAAACCTTTTAAAGTTTTGACAAAAGTCGCTAAAAATGATGCCAACGTGGCTGTGTGTATCTGTAACTCTTTCAATAATTAGTTTTAATATTTTATTAATTATATTACCGTATTGTCATCCAAAATAAACGTGCATTTTAAATTTAAGCACAATTGAAAAATGCATTTTAATAACGATTGAAAATTCGAACAAGATATGTACAGGGTGATTTTGAACTAATAATTGAATAAACTTGATTGCAAAATTCCAAGTCTAATAGCTCAAAAACGAAGAATTTTTTACCTGTATGCCCCGCAACCTCTCAATACCCAATAGAAGTAGATTTTCGGAAAATCCGCTCTTAGCAGATTTCTGTTGAACAAAAGAAACATGATTACTAAATTTCAAGTATGTAGGTCAAACAATTCAAATACGGGATTTTTACCAGTAACATTCCCCTTAACCTCTGACAGCATGCCTTGGAAGCCAATTTTCGATAAATACCTTTCAAGTAAATAGCAAACTGCGTAGGAAATTCCAAGTCTGTAGGTTTAATAGTTCAAAAACAGAATTTTTATTAAGCTACCCCGCAACCACTTTTGGGGGAGCTATTTTCAAAAAATTGTTAGTGGATCTCTATTCAAGAAAAGGAACGTACTTACCAAATTTCAAGTCTGTAGATCTAATACTTCAAAAAGCGGGAAGAGTTTCACCTCTTGGGAAACGATGTCGCAACCTTTCGAAGCGGATCTCTACTCCATGAAAAAAACATGCCTGCGAATTTTCAAGTCCGTAGGTCTAATAGTTTAAAATCTGGAATATTTATCTATATAATGCCCCTTAACCCCTCACAATTAACCCTTGGGAATCGATTTTGGCAAAACTAATTCTTAACGGATCTCTACTCTATGAAAGAAACATGACAGCTAAACTTCACTTCTGTAGGTCTAACTGTTCTGGAGATATCGGGATGAGTGAGGGAGTGAATGTTAATGAGTCTTTTTTGTCCTCTATATATGTCGATCCGAAGTACGGCGGAAAAATGAAAGGAACTAGTGTTAATAAGAACATTTTTTGTATATAAATATAAATATATAGTAAAAATTTCAATGACACATAGTGTATGTATGTAATCGTTCTTCTCATTATGTTAACTTCTCATTCAATAACTTTAGAATTCTACTTATTGTACTCTCATTTTTGGATATTTCTCCATCAATCTACCGCATTGCTAACAGGAAAGGTCGGTACTATTAAAAAAGTTTAATCCGTGTCGGATTATTCGACGTGGAGGCCACAAGGCAGTCGAATTCTCGGGGCCCTGTAGCCTGATAATTTTATTACACAACATTTTAGGAATTTATACCATTGCACAAATAAAATAACAAGTAATCATCAAATTAAAAAAATATAAATCAACAATTATTTATTAGAATCTGTAATAAAAACTCTAGCAATAAAAAGGGACCCCTAAAAATTGCGGGACCCATAGGTAATTGCCTACTCCACCTAATGAGTAATCCGGCACTGAGTTTAATCCGCCTATTGGATCTTCAGCCCGAAATTTGCATTTTGATTCCTTACATTTTAATTTTTTTTTATTTGTTTCATTTGACTTTACCTGATTTCACATATTACTTTTGTTATTCTGATGAATTGTTTAACTAATTTTTTATCTTCATTAATTAATTTATTTGATTTATTAATTTTCTCTTACAAGATAATTGAGGAAATGGTACCAATTATGTAATTATAAAAATACATATATAAGCTTAAAAAAAACCTCCAAGATAAAAATGCCCAATGGTTAATACCATCACCACTCATACACTCCAGTTAATAATATCTATTTTCCCAGAGAAATATTATACGAATTAAAAAAAGGAAAGAAAAACAGTTTTCTCATCCACAAAATCCCTGAAGAATAACAACGAAAAAAGAAACGAAAAAAAAAAGATTATTTTACGATAAAAAACGGCATACATAAGCAGAAAAAGAATAGTGAGTTAATGCACGGTTATGCGTAACTATCTTTCCCACAATTAGTCAAGCTTTCCCTAAGCTACTCCGGAAATTAAATTAAATGTTTTTTTTTTTCTTTTCCGCTGTCTCTTAATGGAGTTAGAGATATGTGACATTTCTAAGCAATGTAGGACGTGATAAAATACGAACAATTGCTACAAGTCTAGTGGTTAGTTTAAAAAAATTATAATTAAGGTAGAAAAATTGCTGGTACATTGCACTCCGCTATAATCTGACGAAATAAAAATTAAAAGCTAACTTAAAATAATCAATTAAATTATAAATAAGGAAGGAAAATTTTAAAAATAAAAATTATACTATTAATTCTTTTTTAATTAAAAGATTTCCACTTTCTCCAATACCAATGTGAGCAAAATATATTAATTAAAGCATTCAATATGCATTAATTTCAGCAAATTTACGGATTTAAATTTCTAGATAATTTATGCATATCTAAAACAATTTTTTTAACCTTGAAAAAATCCATTATTACAAGTACGATTTATTTTCAAAGTATATTAGATTCTTCATTTTTAAAAAATGGCTTATTTAAATTCCAAGTTACGCAATTAAAATGATTTGATTATCTAGATAGTCTTTGTTCACATCTCAAAAATATAGACTTCCTGCTAAAACAACAAAAAATCGTCAAGTTTGCTATGAAATAATTGTAAAGAGTACCTTAAATTTTAACAAAGACCACCAAATAAATTGCTTTAAAATAACCAAAACAAAAGAATTACACATTATCAAAATTAAACATCATTAGGATTTACTTTGCACTGTATCTTTTCCATGAGTGTCGCAATGTTTATCTACACGAGGGCTTTTGGCGACAGACCTCGTAATTTTGAACCATGGTCAAGTGACGAAGACGACACCTGAGCCGGCACCACCTCTCCTAACTACCACACCAACTGAAGGACATTTGAGCGCTTGACAGATTTAATGTGCATCGCTCCCCTACACGGCGGGTCTTCAGTGGTGCTAGGCTCGAACTCATAACATGCCAGCCACGATCCGATACCTTGACCACTACGCAACCGCGGCCCCGTATCTTTTCCATAATGCACATATTAAATTAAATACATAATATAGTAAGTAATATATGTACACCTTGCGATGGAGTAATATTTGTATGCAACGAAGTTTTTCTGTTTCACCGACAAAAGCTTGGGAACAAATTTCGCAGCCACTTTGCGCATGATTCCACAAAGTAATCATATGGAGAGCCTATACTGATGTGTACTTGTTTAACAGTCTTTCATAAAGTTAAACGATATTTTATTACCAGATTTTAAACAGTTTAAAAAAATATAGCTGCATTTTGTGCAGTTTCTGGCCTCCCAAAATGCTGGTCACTCTCTACCGACGCGTGTGGCCACTTTTGAATCGGTTAAACCCCTCCTTAAATTTGTATGACCTCCCACAGCATCGTCTCCAAACACTGGTTGAATCTTTTTTTTTTCATCCTACGCCCATCTTCGGCATCTCTGTCATTAGTCGACGAGCAGCCCAATAAAATGACGACGAAACATACAAAAAATTTAAATTTGTCTCCAAGAGTTGTCTTCAAAAAACTTTAAAACAATAGGGCAGTGTCCGAGGTGGTCACCATCCATTTCACCCTCGTTGCACAGAGGGCACCAAGCATAATCCTTTACTCCAATGCGATGTAAATGCCTTTGCAAGTAGTCATGTCCAGTAAGTAAACGAAAGCACGCAACTACAACAGATCGAGGCAGGGAACTCTACCACTTTTTTTAGGCAAGATATTTCACTTTTTACCTGCAGCTGCTTCACCATACAGGGAGGCTCTATTAATATGCAGTTTACTGTAAATTATTTTTTGATGTTACGCAGAGGCAAGGGAGAGTTAAGGCTGGGACATGAGAGATCTCGCTTTAGCAAGCCTATCTGCTTTCTCATCTCCAGAAATGTTACAGTGGCTGGGAATCCACTGGAGGACAATGCTTTCTCTAGTCTTCCCAAGTTCAGCTAATTTCATTCTACAGGAATAAAGTAGTGTGTTTTCATTATATCTTGAGTTTTTTAGAAACAAAATGGGAGCTTCAGAATTGATAGGAAAACAATATTGCGTTCAGAACAGCTTTCCAATTTATCGATTGCAAATGATATTGCTGCTATCTCACCAACAAAATTGTCACAATACTTTCCAACAGGATAACTAACGCTGAAAGCACTTGAATAGGCTCCCAGCAGCAGCATTTTTAATGGCATCTTCTGCTGAACCATCTGCGTTCCATGGAACCATTTTTTAAGAGGATATCTGCAATGTATGGTAGCAAGAGCAGCACTTTTTAAGTCCTTTTGTATAGAAAATTACCAACTTTCCATACGAGATCCTGGTGGCTCTCCGACGTCACCTGTCATTTAATAGGGTTAAAGTCCAGTGGGAAAGTCTTACGCGAATTCATTCCTGTGAGGGCTATAAATCTTACGAATTGTTTCCCCTAGAAAATCACGAAGTTTTTGACAAAAAACTTGATGCAGTACCTCTGCTCAAGTCGTTCAGTCATCTTTTGAGAAATAAAAATCCGACTAACACGTATAACAGCACGTCACTCGACTGCCTGCAAGAAACGACTGGTACACTGGAATGGTGGGGGAAAAATTGAAACATGTGCGGTTTCAAGCAAATAAGGCCGTCCATATTTGCAATATACATACAAGTAAACGTTTTGAAAGAATGAGAAATAATTCATATCATTGAATATATATTTGGAGACTAATAAAATTGATTTTTGAAAATATTTTTAAAAATTGATTTTACATTTTCTTTGTAAAATTATATCTGATTTTGAATATTTTGCTTTGTTATATTGAAAAGATATGTTTCAAAATCCAAACACTTATTTTTGCTGTCTAATAAAGTCTCATGGGGACAACTTCCATAAATGTAATATTTTGCTAAAAAGAGTAATTTCATTACGCTTTTTATTACACACTTTGCTTTGTTAAATCATTATTTTATTGATTTTATTTTATTCATAATTTATTTAACTCATAAATAACCATCAAGAAACTCACGTTACAAAGATGAGAATATGATCCAAAATTATTTTATTCTATTTTCTTTATTTTTCTTGTAATGTCCATCAAAAAATAACAATCGAGTTGCTTACAATATCATTTTATTAATCTTGTCCTAGATATGTTATGCTTATTGTATAATCGATAAACTTATTTTAGCGCCATATATGAAACAAAAACATTACAATGATACAGTAGTAAATTTATTTATCAATATTATTTGATCGGACAAAAATTGATGTTGGCATGTGGTCAAGAAAATAAAATGAATAGAAAGAAAAGGAAGCAATGGTTATAAATCAAATCGAGATGAAGATTATTAACAGTGAAGAAAGGAAATGTGTAAGTTTTATTAATAAATTTCAAAAAGAAAAAAACAATATATTCATCTGAATTAGAAGTTTTTAAACATTTTTTACCTATTATTTTAAAAACTATGTTCACATCTTTAAATATTTTATTTAAAAGTAGATGCATTTCTTAAGACGAAAAACTGTTAAGACTGTTAACTGTATATTAAGTTTTAAGATTTCTTAAGAGATCTTATTAATGATATTAGGCAAAAAAGATGAACATTATGAATAGCAATATCTTATGTAATCTGAATTTCCATGTACTTTTTTATGGAGTCAGTTTATTTTCATATATTGCCATACATAAAAGCTTCAATGGTTTTTGTATAGACTCTCTAATTTCGTTGATTTCGAAGTATTATTCAATAAAATGCGTAAACAGTTCAGAAGTTTTATAAATCAATACAAATTTAATTTATCCACTAGACATTTAACATCCTCTATGAACTGAAATATTCGTGAGGGACACTATTAACTCTAGGGAAAATATTGAACTTATGCATTCAATATATTCGATGCTCATTGTCCGCAATTGCTGCAATTATAAAAGTTTCGCAAAAAAATGTATTATAGATATAACGTGACATAAAATCATCACGAACGAAAACGTACAGGCACTCACTCCAATTTCTAAAGAATTAAACAACAAAAAAATCGATGTTCGATATCGTGTATTCAAATTTTAACTATAAAAGTTAGTTGTTAAAGGAATAATTTAACTTAATGTGAAAGGCATGACTACAGTGAAATTTTTGGATTTTTTTCTTTAAAAAATACAAAACTTCTAAAATATTCGTGCCAAGGAAAATTAAATTTGATATAATAACTCGCTAAATTGTACCGGATGCCAACAGAATTATTCAATAGAGGTTATGAAATAACAAAAATTTGAAAAAGTATTGGAAAGTCGGTTTTACTAAAAAAATTATCGTCATTCTTTATATAATTATTTAATATTGGTTTTTTCATCTAATCTTAAAAACATTGGGAAAATGTTCAATCCGTCAAGTTTATATACATAAAGAATTTTCCATTTCTGAAAAATGTTACAAGTACAATTTATAAAATTCCTTCTTTAAGAGTTTGATATATTGCAAAACTTAACCACTCATTAATTTATTTGGAAGTTTTTGCTCAATAGTCTCTTTTTCTGTTTGGAATTGTTTGGTTTGTATTCTCTTTGAGAAATTCTTATCTAGGTGGAAAGTTGGTTCTATCAAACTAATTTAATCCCACTTATTTGGTCCTAAGTTCGAAATAGTTTTTTCACTAGCTGGGCTCTATTTTAAATTTTTATTGGTATTTCTCCTTTAAAAACTTTATCAATGCTTTGCATTTTGTTTTTATTACTATTCTTTCATGTTTAGATATATTTTTTCCCTTCATATATATATATAACTAATTTCAAGAATTTTTTTTAGTTAAAAAGTACAAATTTCTTTTTTTTATGCGAGAGAACTTTGAAGTCCATGATTTTTTGAATTTTCAAGCGTAATAATTGATTTTAGTTCAAATGACAGTCTAGGAGAAATAAGGATTGTGCGAAATCCGTGAATTACTTAGAAACAGCATTATCCATTTTAACTCATTTACTACCACAGTCTTAAGGTATCCGATTACCCTACAATTGTGAATTTTGCCAAAAATTAACAAATTTTTTTTATGATTTTATTTTATGGGCCATCTTATAAGCTTTATACAAATATCAAGTTTATCATTTTCCGTTCGCTAGAACAAAAACTGCAAGTGTTTTAGTAAAAGCAGATGCCATTACTTTAATCAAAATGTCATACTTTAAAACGCGTTTTACTCGAAACGTGATTTTTTGAAAATAATCACACGGGGTCCAGTTATTCCTAAAAAATTTTTGAACATAATTAACTGAAATTTTTTCTGTAAGTTCTCTATAATAGTAGAATTGTTTTAACTTTCAGATTTATCAATCCCTGTTTTATTACAAAATTTACAGTCCCTTATGTGAATATAATCACTGTTTTTTTAAGCAATTTCATATAATAACTCAGATAAATCTCTAGTTTTTGTAAAAAGGAAAATATCTCTTATCCTGAAGGTCATCTCAAAATTTAAGAATATAGCAACACATTAGATTGAAAAAGATGAAAACTTTTTTATAAACCTTTGGTCCAGAATGGGCCGCGTTTATGCTATTTTTTGTCAATTTTTACCTATTTTTTCCCATTTTAGTCATAATAATTTCTTTTTCTCTTCTTAGTTTTAGCACATTTTTCTTAAAATGCACTAAACTAATCTAAAAATAACAAAAAAATCCCCATACCTCCTTTTTTAAAAAACAAAAGTTGTCGCAACCAGTGGGATACCTTAATAACACAGTGAATAAAGAAGAGCACTTTAAGGAGCCGAATTGCTAGACTTATTCATGGTTTTTAATTTACTTTACAAGAGTATATATACAAAAGCAAAAATAATAATAATTTCAAATTACGGGGAAACTATGAAAGCACAGTTATTAGTCAATAACTTGCAAAGAGAATGTAAGTATAGTAAAGCATGTAATAAGTAATTTTACACAATGAAGCATTTTAAAAAAAGTCATACCATTAACATAATTTTTTTAAAAAAACTGTGAAAAATAAAATAAATCACTCACCACCTATTGTTGTTTAAGAATAATCTTTTCAATAAAATAACTCGGTCAGGGAGGTGCTTTATAATCATTCAGTGAGTCATATTATTGTACATTTATCAAAAAAAAGTTTTATGTAACTCACAAGGCGATGGTTACTGAAACAATACGTCTTGTTTTCTGCAGAACATAAAAATTGTAGTCTGTCTTGAAACTCATTTTGGACCAGCTGCCTGTCAATCCTCAGCACACATCCAGACATTTTATAAAATCAAACAAAAAGTTTAGTTCTGAAATAAGGCAGCAGACAAGAAAAGTGGAGAAAAAACAGGAAGGAAAGGAAAACCATATTTCGACTGCCAAGAAATCTTATTTCGAAATGTTCCGTACCTATCAAACACTGAAGCGGACTGCATTTCGGAGTTACAGTAAAAATTTAGCTATAAAAAGAAACACAATTCGATCTGTCACTAAAGCAGAGAAGTTTTATTTATTTTGCAATCATATAAAATCAGTGCATTCTGATTTATCAGCGTTTTCAAAAACTTTCAAAGAAACTTAAAATTTATTTGGATCTGTAAAAGTGAAGAATGGATTTCTACATAAACTGATTGACACATCAAAATTGTATTATTTGAATGGAAGAATCATTTTGACGATGTTTATTTATTTCAAATATTTTGTGATTTCTTTATTTAAAGAGACAAATATTATTGTATCGCATGAATAGAAGCATTACGAAAATATCAATGGGAATTTGTGCGAATGAAAAGGAGCCGAAAATTCCAGTTATTGGAAGAACAGATTCATTAATTCTCAAGGACAAACAGATGACTACCCGAAGACAAATCGAAGTTTATACAAAAAGAAATATTATAACAGATTATTTACAATAATGCACTAGCTCTAGACAAGCATTACAATGTTCTAGGAACGGTTCTCTAGAACAAAATTTAAGGAACTCAGACAGTCTTATCTCATTCAAAGCAGAAGTGGATTCTGATATCGATTGAGCTCTCTTCTGAACTGAACCGACCATTGATTTGAAGATCATGAACGATAGCTTCATAGTATATTCTAGAACGATTGATCATAGAGCTTTCTCGATGATTCATTGGCGATATTGCATTTTTTTTGCCAAACTTTCCGTCGAGGAGAATATAAAGTAGCCTATTTGGTAAACCTGTTCACATCTTCCCTGATTGCCATTATCTTATTTTGTTCAAGCAAACGCTGGAAAGCGAATTTTGCCTGTAAAACTCAGTTGTCCCACAAGGAAAGTGTTACTGCAGGAAAAGTAATATACGTCGCGTGATTCAATATTTATTTTTTTTGTCATGTTACTTTTTCAAAAATGATCAATCAAATTCTTTAAAATAATTACTTTAATTAAAAAATATGAAAACTAAAATCCCATCAAAGAGAGAATTTTTAAAAAACAAACAAAAAGATGAATACAGTGTATTTTAATTTTAAGATAACTTTCTTTCGATTTTTTCACATTATTCTCGTTAAAATACTACTTTAAAAGGGAAAAATTGATTTTTAGAATTAACTGGTCAGCAAATTTCGCTAAACTATTATAAACACGTGAAGATGTCTCCAACATATTCATTACCACAAAAAGCACGAAAAATGTATTTTGAATTACGAATGAGATTCATTATTACTATTGATTCTACAGTATTTCAATGGAATAAAACAAATTCACATTACATCATTCCGCGAAAAGAAAAAAAAAATGCAACTGAAAGTCTTTAATGAACAAAACCTTTGCTTTGAAAAGCAAAATCAGTCAAATACTTGTCATTTTTATAGATGTTAACAAAACAAAAAAAATTGTATGGAAATCAAAAAAAGAATCGAGATTCATCAAAAGGTATTTATTCGTCAAATATCCAAAAAAATACTTCTAAAAACAAGTTTAATTACTTTTGAAGCCTCGATGAAATATTCTTCAGTAAAAACAAATCAGAAATTCGAAATGAAGGTATATATTTTTATAATAAAAACTGTTATTATACAGACGATTTGCAAACAAAAGAAAAAGCTGAGCTGCAGTATGCTTCTTTCAGCTCATTAATTTCAGCGGCGGCTTTTTCGTGTGGTTCTAAACAAGCCAGCGATAACTTCTTTCAAGGCAGGTGTATATATGCGTGTACAATCTACATTCATTCGAAGTCATTAAAAGTGAATAGAACACAGAAGCTTATTTTAATACGAATATTTATTGTATCACTTATGATTTTTTTTTCTCTCTCATAAAGAGAATAATTTACGAGTTTTGTTTTCCAAGAATGAAAAGCTATTAAAATCTGCATGCAAGAATAATCAGAATCAATGAGTTTAGTTGGGGTAATTATAAATAGCAGGTTGTTATTTTTCCTTAATATATTTAAAGTATTTGATGAGTGAAAGAATTTGAATGGTTTGAAAATCATAGAAACAAAGAAAAACAAAATCGTCATTTTTCTTGTTGTGAGATGATTAAAAATGAAGTTGTACATTGAGATTCAGTCACTGAAAAACATTTTATAAATGAGTTAAAATTATAAAGTAATATAAGTCGAGCAATTATCTTTAATAAAAAAAATATGGAAAAAGCGTTTGAATTTCAATCATTAAGGGAATATTTTTTAAAGAGAGCTCAATTTTATACGAACTTTTTTCCTTCTGAAGAATTTGCGAAGTATTTTATTTTTTCGATATGCTTTTAGTACGACTGGAGAATTAATCACCGGAGAGAAAATAAGAGATGGGAAATTAATACATTCTAGATAAATTCGAAGGATTTAAAACTAACAGATGGATAGGGAAATTAATACTGCTAAAATTCTTCGAAAATTATCGAAAAATTACATTTAATTATTTCCAGCAAGGCAATAATTGAAGTTTAATGCTAATAAATATTGTTAAGTACTTCTTGAACATCATCCTATGCAGCAATACTTCCAACTAATTTACATTTAAAGGAAATTTTAAGAGAAACGAAAAATCCTTTTTAACTGTTCTCTGGAAGTTAAAAGGACAGAACAATTAATTCCTGGAAAACTCTAAAAGTAATAATGAAATTCTTCACTAAATGCCTTAAAGATTGAAAAATGCATCACCAGTTTTTTATTGTTGCCACATCCAAATAAATATGCATAAAATGGAAGAAAATAAATTTTAAGCAAAAAAAAGTATGGACTTCTCAAAATTAAAAATTGATTTTCATCATAATGATGATCATTTATTAAACTTTAAATAAATTTAAGGCGTAAGGATATCCTTTTTTAACTTTAAATTATGTCTATTTTCAACGACTTTAGTCACTGTTACACATAACTGATTATTGTATATAACAAGATTTAGACTGAAAAGTAAGAATATATCAAATGTAAAACAATTACATACAACACATTCAAAAATTCTACATTCACCAATTTCATGTGTATTATTAAAGGAAAGTTCTGTAGTTTTTGAATACATGCGCTTTTTGTGCATTGTCGATCCTTAGCAAGAATTCGGATTCGACTGAAACCTTTTCAAACAGATTAGTATACTATAGATATATAATTTATACACATTTTTTCGCATTTTAGTCAGTTTTTTTAAACTTGTCTGATTGTCAACATGAGTGGGAAAAAAATGCATTTATAACACTTTATGTTATTTGAGTTCCAAAAAGGGAATAACACGATGAAAGCAAAAGGAAACTTGTGTGATGTGTTCGGAGAGGAAGCAGTAGCAGCTCGAACGTGCCAAAGGTGGCTTGTGAAAATTTTGCTTGGGTGATTTTTCTTTTAAAGATGGACCCAAATCAGGAGAGCCATTAGATGCCAGTGATGAAGTGCTACGCAGTAAATCACGACAAATCCCTCGCTAACTTCCCCAGAAATAGGCTTCACGCATAGAATTCATCAGACTACTGCTTTGGAATTACAATAAAAGGCTTGGATTCGTGTCCAAAATCTCTGTATAGGTGTCACATGAATCGAACGAAAAAAATGTAATTCGCAGAATTTCGATGTGTTCTTCATAAATATGCTCGTCACGAAAGGGAACCGTTTTGGGACCGCTTGGTGACTGGAGATTAAAAGTGGATAGTGTACAATCATGTGGTTCGACAAAAAGCATGATTACAATGGGGTGACACCCCCATGTTGTTGATAAGGGTATAGTGATTGCATGAGTTGCTTGAAGAAAATGAAACGGCAGCTACTGTTCGCAACTTGATGTTTTGAACAAAGAAATTCAACATAAAAATCTATCTTTGGCCAACAGAAAGAATAGGATTTTTCATTACAACACGCTAAACTACACCTGGCAAGACACACCGCACAAAAAATTTCAGAGTTGGATTGGGAGAAACTTTACCTCAACCAGCATATACTCATTATATTACGTCATCTGACTATGATGTATTTGGGTCGCTGCAAAACTTCCTTGATGAAAATAAATATCTAAATTAAAAGGGTCTAAATGGCAGTGGGAGAATACCAGGGGGTTTGGATAAGCTTCCAGAACGATGGTAGACAGTTGTAACCAACAAAGAAAATTATATTTTAGATTAACTTTTACCCAGAAAAAGAAAAAAAGTTTTGTTTTTTCTTAAGGAAAAAAAACGACAGAGCCTTACACCCAATAAATACGAGTATATTACTTGAATATATTACGATCGCAATGGTTAACTTAAAAACTTTCATTTGGAGACAAAAATCTTATTTAAGGAAATATTAAGGCGCTTATAGAGAACATACATTAATGGTAAATAATAATACGATGAAACTTTAAAAATAAAATTTTCATCGTTTTTTTTAATTTTATAATAACAAAGATGTATTCAATAAAAAAAAACTAAAAAGAAAAACAGTGCTTGTTTTATTAAATCCTCACTATTTAAGACTTATTCAAAAGGATTAAATATAGCATTTTGAAATGAATTTAAACAAAGATTTAAAATGAAGACATTAAAGAAAAGAATTTTATTTTATCTCCGGTTATTAAATTAAAATAAAAGAAAAATGAATAAGAATAATTAAACAAAAGCAGACAACAATAGCATAATTTTTAACTTATAAAATAATCAAAACAGCAATGATTGTTTTTTTGTTAAGTTGAAACAAAGGCACATATAAGCCTCAATAATTATGAAATGTTTTTATCCAGTAATTAACAATAAAAATAATTTACAAATTAATTATGTATAATAAGCTGGTTTTTATAACCAGAATTATTTCATATTTGTCTAAAAATTTTAAAACTTCCTTTTTATTTTGTCTAAAATTTCCTTTTTACCTATAAAAATTTTATTCATCGCAAAAAATTTTTTAACTAGTTACAAACAAGTCATAAAATTAATTTTTCCTTTAATATCCCCAGAAATAAGTAGAAATGCAAAACAATTATTTTCATTTTCATAGACGCATGAATCAGTTGCTTTTTTTTTCAATGTAGAATAATAATATTTATCACACTAAATTAAAAAAAGTTCTTTTTGAACATGTTAATGCCAGTGATTATTCAGCATCACAGAATAAAACAACACGAGGGCTTTCAGTGACGGACCTCATAATTTTGAACTATGGTCAAGTGACGAGGACGACACCTGAGCCGGCACCACCCTCTCCTAATTACCACACCAACGGGAGGACGTTTGATCTCTCGACAGATTTAACATGCATCGCTCCCCTACACGGCGGGTCTTCGGTGGTACTGGGCTCGAACTCATGACACGCCAGCCACGAGTCCGATACCTTGACCACTTGGCTACCGCGGCCCCTCCCTCTCTAAGTTACAACACCAGAACAACGGGAGGACTTTGAGCCTGAATAACGTGCATCGACCCCTCTAGGCACTCATGACAACCCATCCACGAGTTCGTGACCAGAACACTAGGCTTCCGCGGCCACTTAAATATGCCCTTAATACACTTCGTGGGGGGGGGGGGTTATATCAGGAAAAGAACAGCTTAAAATGAAATATTGTTAGAAAGAAAAAAAAACTATTTTTTGTCTTAAAGTAATTCCGTAGACATCAAAAGACGTTCAACAATAAATATTTATAGAAATCAGTGAAAAAAGAAAACGCATGAGACGAACTTTCAATCTCCATTATACCTCCCACGTTCTTTCGGCATCAAAAATATTACAACAAAAAAAATTCAATAGCCCTGTTCTTTTTGAAAAAAATTATAAAATTAAACTCAAAACACGCTATTTTATCGTTTATCCAGTTCTATGAATATTCTAAAATCTGAAAGGACATAAATATATATGCATTGTGTATGTAAATAAGATAATAAACTATATCTCTGCAGACTGGAAAACAGCTCTTCTGCCAAATTGTATTCGCAAGTGCTCTTATTTTACAAAAGGAAAGTAGCAATTGCTCACTTTGTAAGCAACCGAATGTAATTATTTCGCCAGTGTGCAAAATGGAATTCCCCTTCCTCGGAAGGAATCCAGCTTGATTCGATTCCCCTTGCGTTGCAACTCAGTGTAATTAAATTTAAGAGCAAAACTAGTTACAAGAGAGGAAAATACTTGGATGCAGTTTCGGTTATGGTTTAATTAACGTAAGGTTTTCTGTGCTATCAATTTTAATGGTTTGGTATTAGTCAAAACTTCTTTTTTTTTTTTTAAGTTTCAAGGTTTTTTAATTTATAATAAAAAATTTCTTTTTTATGACTCGAAGAATGTATTAAGAATGCAGGATTTTCTTTTAAGCATTCTCAAAACACTTTATGCTAATGACATTATGAGTTTCTAAGATAATATAAAGCTGTGTTTTTTTTATCGTCAGATGTTGAGCTTTTTTTAGCAATCAACCTTTATATTAAATTAGCGAAACCGCATTCTGAAAACAATTAAATGTAAATAGTTTATATCAACTTTCCCCGATCTTTTAAGGAGGTCAGATGCATAATAACACTGATTTGATATATTTTTTTTGACATTCAATTGGATAAGTTCATTATTCATTAGTAAAATTGAAAACGTATGGAAATGTCAGATTAGATTTTATTTTAATTTACGTCGCCCTTTGTAGCAACACAGGGCTATTGGTGAAAAGCTTCGTTATTTTTTGAATCACGTTCAAGTGACGAGAACGACAGTTGAGCTGGCACCACCCCTTCCCATACTTCCACACAACGCCTACGGAAGGACTTTGAGTCTCACCAGACTATGTACTTTACAAGGCTCCTCTACAAGGCTGATCTTCAGTAGCACTGGGCCTTGAACCCGCGACTCGACAACGCTGGCCACGAGTTCGCGATCATGTCCACTCGACTACTGCGGTCAAAGAAATAATAAAAAATACAAATCAGTGATAACTTGTTCAATGTATTCTTTACCTATTATGAGACTCGCTAGAAGATTTTAGTTTACAAAGAATATTCGGGGGGGGGGGGGAATCGCTGGTGGTTTTCGTATATATGTGAAATAGTCCGATTCAAAATTCGAACACGATTCCAAGAAGAAAACTTTTTCTGCTTTCATATAAATAAACTAAAACTAAACTTATAGTGGTACAACAGCCCATAGAAGGCCAAGGCTTATTGTTCCCTTCTCATTTTACGTGACCTTGAGCGCTGAGGTGCATGAGCAGTGGTTCATTTAAATATATTGTGACGTAATAACACATATAACTTTTGCTAAAAAGTATTCTTAAAACTTAAATATATTCCAAAAATGTATTTACCTTCACTTTAATACGCATAATGCAAAAGCTATTCAGCATTACAATATAGCGAGTTATTAATGAAACACTTTTTTTACTTGAGTATAAAAAAATTGGACTGACCTATATACAAATGAATATCATGAAATATGCTGCTCTGAAAAAATTTTGAAAACAGTGATTAAGTTTTAGCCTTTTTACTAAAAAATTGTTGCAATTAGGGTTCTATTTTTTAATTCCAACTATTTGCTCATCCTCTCCCTATATATATTTACATATATATCTTGTTCAAATATTCAGTCGTTAATAAAATACTTTTTATTCATCCACTCAAGTTCAAATACATTTTTCAAACTTGTAGTGAATGACACTTGATGTTAATACAGTTTTTTTTAAAATATTAACTCCTTAATCAAATTTAATTATGTTTAAGAGAGATATTTCAGTCAATATTATTCCTCTAGATGGCAGTACCATTGGATGAAAGTTTTGTTGTAATAAAGATTTAACTTAACCTGAATAATCATATGCTAGTTAGACGCCATCATTCATTTTACACTGGTTTTAAGACAAATTCTTACCTATTTCAACTTTTATTATAAAAAATGTAATCACAAATTTAATGTGATTAAAAAGTTTTTAATGTTAATTTAAAGGGTGTTTTGCCACTCAATATCTTAATTCTGTCATATGTATATACATATTAAATGTAATTATTTAATAAAAAGTAACTAAAATTTGTCTTTGTTGTCCTAAAAGTAGGAATTTACTTCAAACAAATTTTTTTTTATACTACTTGTGTAACATTGATCGAACACAGACTTAAATAAATAATGGCAAATTATTACTATGTATTCCTTGGCAATATAAATATACAATGAAACAAATTCAAAAACATGTGGATAAAACTTCTTTCAAATATGATATTTAACAAAACAAGATTTAAAAAATCGACTTATGAAGTACTCCGCTTTAATGACAGGTGTTAAAATAAGACCTCGGTGAGTAGCACAAAGAGTAGGAAGGAAACGTATAAAAACACCAATTTTGAATGAATGATATTACAGCGGATGCCTATTTGTTCCACGCATCAATAATATAGTTCTCTATATATCCCGGGGTTTTGTTATTTATACAATGAATACAAAGCTTCGACGGGGATACAGTTAACCCAGAAATGGGCAGCTTGTTTTGGCTCGCAGGCAACACTGTGGGAAATAAGAATACCGGGGGAGGGCGGGAGTGCAACTTTTTAAATTCATTTATTATGAAAAAACAGTAAACATAACTTTTATTTAATTCATTTATTGTGCTAATTTCATATTATCTACAGTTTCAAGCACATTTAATTCAAGTCCCTACTATTAATTCAAACTTCTCATATATATATATATATATATATATATATATATATCCCCCAATCAGTAATAAAATACTTATTATCCATCCACTCAAGCTCAAATACATTTTTTTAAACTTGTAATAAAGGGCACTTGATGTTTATTCCGTTTTTTTTTTTCAAATATTAATTCATTAATTGATGAAGAAATAGTAACAAACAAAAATAATAATCCAACACCATAAATAAAAAGGAAAATGGTTCATTGTGTCGCTGTCGCGCAATGGACAGCGCGTTGGACTTCTAATCCAAAGGTCGTGGGATCGAACTGGGATGACCTGAATTTCTTTTTACTATACTATTTTATTGGAATTATTAAATTTAATTAATGAATACATAGTAACAAACAAAAATAGTCCAACACCATATATAGAAAGGAAAATGATAGAATACGAGGAAAATCGCTTTCTATTTTGCCACTTAATATTGTGATTCGGTCATACGTATTTATATTAATTTTAATTATTTAATAAAAAGTAACTAAAATAAATTTTTTCTTTGTTGAACTAGTAGGAATTAACTTTAAAAAGAATTTTTTTTTATTTATATTTATTACTTGTTTTAAAATCAGTTTAATAACACAAATGTACTTGACCATACTTTTCTACAACTTTTTTTTAAAAATAAAATTGCTCGTTTAAATTCTCATTACAGCCTGCAAGTTTATATCAGGCAATATTTTTTTATTGAAAACATTTATAAGTCCCCGTGCACCAGAGTATCACACAGGGCTTACAAAAGTATGAAATACATAACAAAAGGGAAAAAAACTTAAAAGGCATGAAGGATTTCAAATGTTTACAACGAATATACAGAAACATTCAAAAGCAATTCTAGAGGGAATAAGTTGGTGAAAATCTGGAAGCTAATTTATATTAATGCCCTTGAGAACCCCAATTGTAGGATCTTTCGTTCTCTGACAAACTTGGAACACAAATTTGCATCTATATTTGATCTTGTTGATCTTCATGCAAGAAAAACTTCGCTAAAAATATGTGTCGACTAAAATATAAAGAACAATTCCCTAGCAAATTTCTTCATGCATGGACATTTTTCATCGAACTATTTGTAAAAGTCAATGCCATAGAATTAAAAAATTTTTCTCACTGTGATCCAACTTCAAGTCAATAAGTTTAAGCCGTAGCTCCTCAAGTGCTGTATACGTATACTAGCTGTTACCCGCCCGCTTCGCTGGGTATTTCATGATGTTTTATAAATTTTTACTGCTTATATATATGTATAAATTATTGATATCGAAGCATTAAGAATTCGATTGTATTGAAAATATACTTATACCTTTAACTGTCGCAAAAAAAAAAGGGCAGAACTCATCTAATTTGTATTTTCTAAAAATCTCTAAAATTGAAGTATAGAATGATGTTTGCTCTTTCGTAACCCCAAAAACCAAGTGGATTCCCGCAAAACCAATTTTTGGTGGATCTCTACTCCGTAAATTGAACATGCAAGCCAAATTTCAAGTCTAAATCTAACAGAAAAAAAGAAGTTTTACTATCAATATCCACGTAATCCCGTTGAGAGCCGTTTTCCAAAATAACCGCTCTTAGAGGATTTCAATTCAACACAAAAAAAATCCAAACCAAATTTCATTATTATAGTCCTTGTAGCTCGAAAAAAGTCATTTTTTTTGTCAATACGTCCCAGTAACCCCCTGCACCCCCCTAAGAACTTGATTTGCTTAAAATACATTCTTAGTGGATCTCTATTCAACAAAAGAAACATGCTTAACAAATTTCAAGTATATGGGTCTAACAATTAAAAACATTAATTTTTTTCTGTAACTCCTCTTGACCCCTCGCAAACATCCTTAGGGGTCAATTTTCGTTTCACTCTTTGTTAGAGGAACTCTATTCCATGAAAGGAACATGCCTACCAATTTTCAAGCAGGATGATCAAATAGTTTAAAAATGGAAATGTTTATCGATTACGCCTCTTAAACTCCCGAAATTAAACTTGGTAGTTGATATTCGCAAAACCCATTTTGTAGCGGTTCTCTACTTTACGAAAGGAATCTGCTTATCAAATTTCAAGACTGTACATCTAACAGTTTAAAAATGGGGATAATTGTCTATAACGCCACTTGAGCCCCCGCAACGCCACTTCTGGGTCTGTTTTCACAAAGCCCATTTTGTAGGGGAATTGCACTCTATGAAAGGAATCTGCTTAGCAAAATTTGAAGACTGTGCGTCCAATTAATTAAAAATGCAAAAAAATTATCAATAACGCCCCTTGAACCCCGCAACGCCACCTAGGGGTCAATTTTCACAAAACATATTTTGTAGTGTATTTCTATCCTATGAGAGGAATCTGCTTACCAAATTTCAAGACTGTGAGTCTAATGGTTTAAAAATAGAAATAATTATTTATATCTGCCCTTAACCCCCTGCAACACCCCTTGGGTGTCAATTTTCTCCAAACCCGTTTTGTAGCGGATATTTACTCCATGAAAGAAACATTTCTACCAATTTTCAAGCAGCTAGGTCAAGTAGTTTAAAAACGAAAATATTTATCTATTACGCACTTATACACCGCAACGCCACTTAGAAGTCTGTTTTCACAAAACCTTCTTATAGCTGACTATTAAATAAATCTATTTATCAAATATAAAGACTGTGCGTCTAATAGTTTAAAAATGGAAATAATTATCTGTAACGCCCCTTAAGTCCCGCAACGCCACTTGGGGCAATTTTCACGAAACCCATTTTGTAGCGTATCTCTACCCTATGAGAGGAATCTGCTTACTAAGTTTCAAGACTGTACGTCTAATAACTTAAAAATCGGAATTTATAACGCCCCTTAAACCACCACCCCCGCAACACCCCTTGGGGGTCAATTTTCCCCAAATATGTTTTGTAGCGGATATTTACTCCATGAAAGAAACATTCCTACCAATTTTCAAGCAGGTAGGTCAAGTAGTTTAAAAACGAATATATTTATTTATTACGCCACTTAATCCCCTGCAACGCCACTTAGAGGACTGTTTTCACAAAACTTTCTTATAGCTGATCTCTACTCTATGAAAGAAATCTATTTATCAAATATAAAGACTGCGTCTAATAGTTTAAAAATGGAAATAATTATCTATAACGCCCCTTAAGTCCCGCAACGCCACTTGGGGGCAATTTACACGAAACCCATTTTGTAGCGTATCTCTACCCTATGAATAGGAATCTGCTTACTAAGTTTCAAGACTGTACGTCTAGTAACTTAAAAATCGGAATTTATAACGCCCCTTAAACCCTCCGCCCCCGCAACACCCCTTGTGGGTCAATTTTCCCAAAACCCATTTTGTAGCGAATATTTACTCCAGGAAAGCAACTTACCTACTAATTTTCAAGCAGGTAGGTGAAGTAGTTTAAAAACGGATATATTTATCTATTACACCTCTTAATCTCCCACAACGCCACTTAGAAGTCTGTTTTCACAAAACCTGTTTTGTAACTGATCATTATTCTACGAAAGGAATCTATTTATCAAATTTAAAGACAGTGCGTCAAATAGTTTAAAAATTGAAATAATTATCTATAACGCCCCCTAAGCCCCTGCAACGCCACTTGGGGGTCGATTTTCACCAAACTCATTTTGTAGCGGATCTGTACTCTCTGAAAGGAATCTGCTTACCCAATTTCAAGACTGTACATCAAGTAGTTTGAACATGGAAGCAATTACTTATATCGCCCCTTAACCCCCGTAACGCCCCTTGCGTTTCGAATTTCGGAAAATCCGTTCTTAGCTGACGTCTACTCTATGAAAGGAATATGTGTACCAAATTTCAAGTCTGTAGGTTGAATAGTTCCGGAGATATCGTGATTAGTCAGTCAGTCAGTCAGTCAGTCAGTCAGTCAGTCAGTCAGTCAGTCAGTGAGTGAGTCGCTTTTCTCCTTTATATATATAGATATATGTTGTTGTTGCTTATGCCACCTGTCTGACGTAGTCAGATCGAGGCCCACGAAATTCATCATGACAACGGGCTAGAGATACGTCTGTCATTAGCCTAAGCTTTGAGCCCATGAAGGTGACAGCACGATTTTGTTCACGATAGATGGCGACACCATTCGGATCCACAGATTTAACGAGCACATTTTCCGTTTGTACTCGGAGTATTTGGTGGCATCGGGCATCGAACCCAGGCCTTCTGGTCTGGCGTCCGATGCTCTAACCACTAGGACTAGGCTACCCACGGTCCTACGTATATATATACAAGTGCAATATTCGTATGTAATAATAAATTCAAATAATTTTCTTAAAAACCTGAAATCTTGTGCCCTTTTACTCCAAACTCTGCAGGTGATCTCTTAGTAGAAACACTTACAGGTAATTTGTTTTCTTATAGTTAAAAATAAAAGACGAAAGAGAAAGAAATCTCAGTTCAAAACTGATTTTCTTACTGTTTTTAGCGGGCCACATAAAAAATTTTTGCGGGTCGCAATTTGTTCACCTCTGACCTATAATATAGTATGTATATGTGGTCGCTTCTCAAAAGCAAAATATAAAACAGATTTCCATTTTTGCTTATTAAAACAAAATAAAAATTACTGCAGTATTGATTAAAAGAAAAACAACATTTTAATGACACTTTCTTCTTCAGGTGGTATTTTAGATATTTAATCCGGGAGCGGGCTCGCGGGGCGCAGAGTCACCCTAGGCTCACGAAATCTGGGAGTTCTAGGAAAACCGTTGGGTTAGCAATGACCTTGAAAGAATTATCCTATATCAGGTGTTGAAGAATTACACAGAGCGCGTGATCTCTCATGAGATCTTAAACTCTTATCTTGATTACAAAGTTGAGGAGTTAGTATTACTGATATAATTTGCCCATTTTTATTATTATATGAAAATAAGGAAGACTTTAGAATTTATTTGCCACATGAAAAATTTTATAAGAATATATCTGTATAATTGGGAGAGAAATTAAAAAATTATGGAAGCGACATTGTTTGCGTGTGTTTTGTTGTGTGTAGTTATGAATATCTGTGCCGACAGTGCGAGCGCCCCGCCGAAGCGTGTCTCGCCGCAGTGGCTTGGGTTTTGCGTCGGTTCGGCCTGTGGGAAGAACCGGTCGGTCCTTCTTCACTGCTTCCCCGGGTATGAGCGACCGCCAAAAGCGGCCGTATATAAAAAGTTTCATGAATGGGTTGGTTGGCCAATCAGGAGTCAGCCTCTCACAAGAGGGGCGGGGTCTAGCACGGAGCTAGCCGAAAAAACAGAAGTTTCAGAAAAGTCGGTAGGTGGGAGAGCAAGTCACCCTATTGGCTGAGAGGATCTTCCCCCATTGGAGAATCGAAAGTCTTTCTAGTGAGTCTCCTATATGACAAACATTCTTCATGGGAGCTAAAATGTATTTGTCACGTCTCCCTCTTTTTGGGGGGAGGGGGGGGACGTTTTTTACAATCTTCAGAAACTTGTTTTGACTGAGTTTCCCTCGTAACCACTTTTGTTCCAAAATATTTTCTATGAACAAGCTACAATTTCCCCCTGTTTTGATTGTTGTGTTGTACGACTTATTATAGTTTATATATTTAAATGAATAGAATAAAAAAAATGGGCATCAATGATTTCTATTGGATGAAATTGAAACTGATCAAGCAAGGGTGAATCTATTGAAATAATGCATATTAATAATGATAGCGAAAGTAAATATATGAGAAAAGCGACGAACATGAAACATTCGACTTTTGAAAAGAAAACTTTCAAAAACTACCTTAAGAACTCCATCAAGAAAAATACAAAGCCATAAGTGTACAACAAGAAATACTTCGCCATGTCAAAAAGACAAAAGGGGTAAAAAAAGTTCAACAAGCTATTTGTCAATCATCAAAGAACAATAAAACTACAATAACTTGAGCAACATATGACAGTTTTGTCTGCAAGTAACATTCCGTAATGTTAGCGATAAGTGTCTGTGATTTGTGCCCTTTAGTAAAGTCACGAATATTTGAAACTTCTTGGTTCAGTTTGATTGATATTTTTTCTTCTCAAATTGTCAAAGAAAAATTGAAAAATCCATAAAAGTAGAGAAGTTTTTATTTCTCTTATTCAAACTATTCACTGAAATTACGATTTTATGATGTAGAATAAAACTAATTATAAAAAAGGATTGGGGTAACTCAGTCACCCCGCGCGATCATTAACGTTAGCATCGAATGCTTGACTGTTCCGGAGTTAAATGTTCTTAAAATAGAATGCTTAATTTATTGAGCCGCCATTTTCTGAATAGTTTTCTTTATCCATCATTCAATAATAATTTAAATAATTAATAATATGTTTGCTATAATAAAATGTGTGATTGCTGGGTATTTTTCAATTTAAATAACTGAATTATTAGAGGGGCGATTGAGTTCAAGGTCATCGGAGAAGTTATTAGAATTACTCGACATGAGACAAACGATGAATTCGATTCAACAAATTGAATATAAATACAGTAGAATCCCGAAAACTCAGCACTCGAATAATCTTGGCAGTCCAGATAACTCGGACACACCCTTGTAGGTCTAAAACCAAGCAAGACACAATGTCGATGCAAAAATTATTGCTGTTGATACAATTAAGGAAAAAATGCCGGGAAATGATGAAGACGTGAACGTTGAGGACACCGTACAAACTCCTAAAATACCACATAGTAAGGCACTACAGGTTGTCGAAACCGCCTTTCTGTATTTGGAACAACAACGTGCGTTGGTAATGGAATTACTGTTCCTTCATCGTCTTCATGGTGAGGCATCAAAATGAAGCGTGCAGTACAAGAAACAACAGGACATTTTGCATTATGTAAAAAAAAAAATACCCATTTTCTCAAAGCTGGCTACTTAATTTCTATTATAGACAGTTTAATGCCTTTTTAAAGTATTTTTCGTCTCTGATCAGGTAAATTACTGTATACTATGTATTTATTAATTTTCATGAAGTAAATACTCAACGCGTTTATAAAGTATGTACTTCTCCTTTATTTAAGAGCAATACCCATTATTAATACTACACTGCTCGAAAAAATTGGGGGATCACATGGATTTAACAAAATTGCGCAAATATTTCTTCTGATTACTAACGTAAAACAAAACATCCAAAGTCTAATATGTAGCAAAAAACAGAATTAAACTTCATATGCAAATGAACGTACATGCAATCAAAAACCAGAAAAAGGAAATAAGTGTTAAAATTGCGATTTCGTAGAAGTTTTTGTTGTCTCAGGGGAGAAATTTAACCTTTTGTTGGTTCTTTCGAGAAAAGGGGACTGGAAAATGTCATGATAACGTGATCTACCGGAATCCATGCTCTGGTGTACTATCGGGAGACTAGAATCCGGACAAACTCGGAGAACTGTGGGGATGTATTTGGAGTGAAAAGAAGTTTCGTTTACACAGACTGTGGAATCAATTCCAAGACACAGGGTATGTTCTACATCGACCAGTACAAGGTGTGAGCGCGGCCTATTTGGCACCGTTCCTTCACCGTCTTGCCTACCTAAGGGTGTGGGGTAAAACAAAGCATCACTCGAAACTTCTATAATAACTCTTATCTTATTATTATTCAAACACACTTAATCAATCACAAGTGAAACTACAAAAGGAGACACAAGGAGTGATATATAAAGAGAGCAATGTATTCTAAATGAACAACTCTAAGTAAACACGTCTAAGTGAACAAGCGCATGGGATCCAATTAACTAAATCTGATTCAATCTATCATAGGTCCTTAATCTTAGCAACTTCTTCTTTAACTCGCGCTATATTTATGAAATATTCTAATATTCTCACCTACGAATCACCGTAACATATCTCCTTTTCCTTCTATATTACATTTACAAAACCTATATAGACTTTATATAGTCAAACTAATTTAAATATCAGGGTTTCTTCTTGAGAGGCTGTGAATTAACGCGAATGCTGGCCCCAAAGTTTCCCCAAGAGGATTAGTGTTTAAGGTCGCGTATAGATCCGTCACAAAGGTTGTCCACGGGTTACCACTGCAAAAAAGACCTATATATCCTATAAAAAAGATCGTCATGACAGAACAGTCAATAAGACGCGGATTCAAGGACAGTTTCTTTTGGCAAAAGGACGAAGGTTCTCAAGCCAAATAATCCGAAATAGGCTTTATACGGGTGGTCTGTATGCATGTAGGCCAATGCAATGTATTCGTAGGCAGCAAGCCACCGTGTGGCCCGAAGAAAGTAGACTTCTAAATATCGAGATTAGAAACACAGTGGTTGGAGTCAAGTGCTGTTTACGTGTACCAGCCAGGATTTAATTTAGAGTGCAACGCCAGACATGCTTTGATAAAGAGAGAAAGGGGCACTTGAAATAATGCAATATTTGTTCAGGAAAGATCACATGACAGACTAGGTGGTTTGATGGTATGGGCTGGTACAAGCATAAAGGGATGTACTGGCCTGCATATCATATGGAATGGCAGTTTAACGGCTTGAAGATATGCACACGAGATCCTAAGACCTCATGTCCTACATTACGTAGCAGTCATTGGTAATTCCTTTCTTTTAATGCCAGAAATCCAGCAACTGGTTTTATGGAGAACTTTCTTGAACCAATACAGCGTATGGAATGGCCAGCATATAATCCTGACGTAAATCTTATCCAGCATGTTTGGGGCTCATTCAGACGACGCATTCAGCGAGATCACTGCCTTCGCTTACTGTCCCAGACGTGGAGATTCAATCCTTGAAAAATGGAACAGCATTCCCAAAGTCTCACTGATAATCTCATCGCATCCATGCTAAATAGGAGTGTGGAAACCTCAGCAGTTCGGGGACCCCACACCATATTAAACATCCAGTACCAATTCTAAACAATCAGATTGTCAGTTACGTGTAGCAAAATTGTTGGACTGAAGCATCACTTCATGTTCTTTATGAGATTCCAAAAAATTGAAGTTTCCATACATTTTTTTTTTTTTTTTTGCTTCTTTTTTACGTATTGATTTTTTTTACGCCTGTATTCTCCATTTCATGCCCAAGCATGCCTATCGAGCATCGGTGTCTTCACTTTTTTGCTTGCTACCTTAATTTTTTTTTTTTTTTGGAGCAGCGTATATGTATTTTATAAAGATATTTACATGCTACAAGAAGTGGAGCATTAGAAACATCGCATTCGCTGTGCAGATGATCAGAAAAATAACTTTGAAAAACAGTGTGATTTAATATAGTTTCTCAAAACAAACACACACACATATATAGTACTAAAATTTCAAAAAGATTAAAAGTACTAAATATGTTTCGGACTTGACAAACCGCTTTTATCGAATTACACAAATGCAAAGACCACTAAAAATCATATCACATGCAATGCATTATTTCATCATATTGCGCAACAAATGCTAATAAAAATAAAAAAAATCTAGACGACACTCATAATTAAATAACAAGTTGATTAATTAAGACTTAATTTCATGATTAATCTCACCTTGAAATATTATCAGAGACACATTTGAGTAGGCGGTGAACGAATCATGGAAGTTTTCAAGGATATTTCGCTTTCGGCGATCGACTTGAGCGTCAAACTTTGACAACCTCTAAAAAGAAAAAGAAATTTAAAACTTTAAAACATTACTTTCTCACATGTTCCCATTCATTTATTTTTCGTTCAACAAGCAATAGTAAAAAAAAAAAAACTTTGACGAGAAGAAAGAGTTAAAGAAAATATTAATTTAAAATATATAGTAATATTTCTACTAATCAAAAAGAAATACATTTTAATACAAAGTAATAGTTAGAATGATTACCATACGTTTCAAATCTATCATTCTGACAGATCTGACTATTCCAACACAAAGAAAAATAGCAATAAAATTGTACAATCAATGACCTTAATTAAAGAAATGTGTTCTTTAATGTCTGGAATTTATATTACGAATGGCAACAATTCTTTTTACAGACGGTGACCTATCAGTTGATAACCGTCTGTAACGAGAAATGTTGAAATAATTTGAATACGCAAGGCTATTGGCTAGGGAAAAGCGAATTTTAAAGAAACAAGACAATCTTGTTTTAGCAATCCAGGCATATTTTTCAAGTAAAGTGACATTTCTATTTATTATTGAAGTTCAAACAATTTTAAATCACATAAAAGATCAAGGTTTGTGCTAAGTAAAGATTTAAGTTCAAACGATAAAAAGGAATAAGGCGATAGAGGAAAAATATGCTTATATGATGACATCATTTTGCTCATTTGCATGGAGACTTGAAAATGGAAAACCTATAAAGAATTTTTTGCATGTAAAATATTAAAATATATTATTTAATTGCTCAATAAAAAATGACTGACTCGCCACAAATTTGTCATTAACATGTTATTTAAGTTATGAAATAAATCGACTAGACTGTGCTCAAACTGAACAGTGAGATTTGCAGTTGGATAAATTAAGAAGTTGAAATATTATAGTTAGATAATAGCACGCATTACGTAACAGCACGCCGAATTCATGCGTATATATATAGAGTATTTTTACAATCTATTAATGCATATAATCTATTTCCTAGATTTTAATAAAACGTAATTTATTCATACTTTTTAATAAGACACAGTTTATTGACGTGTTACGTAATATCGCAACCTATTGGCGACATTATATGAAACGAAGCACGTGATTGCCGATTCAGGGCATATGACACATGCGAAATTGGAGTAGCCAACTTGGCGAGTTATCTTAATAATTCATAAGTACCCTCTATTGATACATTTTAATAAAGCACGTTAGTCTATTCACACATTTTAATATAAGGCATGATGTATATTCATACTTTCCAAATAAGGCATGTAGAATGTTCATACAATGCAAATAATCTCTATTCATACAATACAAATAAAACATGCAATCTATTCGTACAATTTAATAAGGCTTGTAATCAATCCATGCATTTTAATAAGGCATGTAGCATTTCCATATATTTCTATAATACATTTAGTTCCATTTATGCATTCTTATCAAGGGCGTATTGGGAAAAGTTTCATGAAACGGGATATCTCTCATTGTAACTCATATCTCAAAATTAATTTCTAATTTCGTCTGGGGGGGGGTCCAAGGCGAATAGAATGATTTAAAGAAGCAGAGGATTTCGAATATTAATTATTTCTTTAAAAGAGATAAAACAAAAATATTAGTTGCAGTAGAAACGTTTTAAGGCAAGAGGTAACTGGGGTCGGGGCATAAATCTCGGCCTCTGGGGAGCTTGTCTTGATCTCAATAAGACCACGATTCGAATAATTTTAATCGCCAAATATTATTCCCGGATATTTTCTCCGAAAAACTGACAATTTCTAGCTATGCGTGAACTGGCAACAATGCTAAGACTGCAAATTTAAAATATAGAAAACTAATTTTTTAATAAAACTTCATATTATCATGGATTGCTTTGGTTGAAATAAACGTGTGTATACACAGGAGCGGCTCTAGGCCCAAACAAACCAGCCCCTTCCCGGGGTGGCAAATTTTAAAGGCGGCATTTGGATCGAAATCAAAATATATATATATACTTTCGTTATTACAGAAAATTTGATGTATTTTCTGAAATATTATTGGGTGTGAATTTGGTATTTTATTTCCTTATTTTGTGGTCTGTATGTTTAATGTCAGCTTTCTTTTATGTTGAAACTTGAAGGGCTCAAGTAGGAATATATCTTAAATAGTAAAATTTTATATTGTTACACATCTTTTATACTAGTATATTTCTCCCCATCCTGGAGTGGGATCACAATGGACATTCCTTTCACCAATACGATGTTTAGTGTCAATATACAAAAGAGGAACGGGGTAATAAGTTTTTGGTGGAGAGCCACAGTAGATGTTTTGCATTAGTTTTCGGTGAAGTTACTATAAATAAAAATAAACACTTGTGATCCCCACCATCAATTAACTATTTTTCGAAGAAATTGGACTGCTGGAATGGGCAATTCCTTCTCTTACATTTCAATCGTTTGAAACAATAACAGATAATTATCTCCTTAATTTGGAATTTTGTATTTTGAAGACTTAAAATTTTAAATATATATATAGACAAAATTCTCCACTAGAGAGAGATGAATAATCAATAATCAAAATTGAAAAAAACTGAAATTGCAAGGTAACCAGACAATAGATTTTAGAAAGGATGTATGAGAAATTGAAAATAATAGAGTTTAAAATATAAAAAAAGATGGATGCTATATTATTATAAACATTGTTGACTTAGGACAGCTCTCATATGTAAAATAATTTATATAAAAGTGGGGTTGAACATGTTTTGTGCCCACCCAAGCTTTCCCCTTTCTGTTAATAATACTGAGCAAAAACCTTTTGAAAATAATGGATAAAATATCTAAATCCATTACAAGAAAAAGGTAACTTATCTAAAAGTTGCATTCAAAAACGCAGAGCCTGCGCTAAATCTGAGTACAATAAACAAGTTATTGCCAGATTCCGGACCCAAATGCAAATTCAAAGCATGGGAATGGCTGAATAGTAGCAGCAAAAGTATGAGAATAGAAATAAAAAATTAAAAAGTGTATACACATACTATCATTACTTTAGAGAGACTAGAATTATATATGAATTTCAAAATAAAAAAAATAAATAAAAAATATTTAAAAAACTAAGAGAATAAATAATTTTATCTAATATTAGAGAGAATATGGAGGTAACTATATCTATCTAGGAAAAATGATAGGTTTATAATAATAAACAATGAAAATTCTATGGAATATTTGTCCTTACTATTTAGAATTTCTGTATACTCACATAACTATATATATAAATATATATATATATATATAGTTATGCTGCTTTTTTGTTCGTTATTCAAGTTTTATAGATGTGCATCTTTGTGAAAAAATTTTCTTTTAAAAAAGTATAATTTTTTACTTTGGAAAGGAGGTCGGCATTTTCGATTTTTGTCCGGGGCGGAAAATTTGCTGAAAATTATCCTGGTAAACACTTAATTCGGTAAAAGGTAACAGAAGGGTCTACTTTTGCCCAGGAACAAAGGGCCTCAAGGAGTCCTAAAACGTCATTGATTTGCACTGTCAACAAACAAATCGAGCATATCTAGTAAATCTAGCGTGTTAATGCTGGTGACTGAGACGATAAAGTTTCACACGAACAGTGAATCGACTGCAGAAGCCACCCGGAAACTTCAAACTCGTAAGAAAATCAAGAAATGTCAAAGTCTAATCACCGTTAATAGGATACAAAAGCTTAAAATAACATTTCTTAAGAGCTGGAAGCGTGTTAAATGATCCCCGGAGTGAAAACCCAGAATTATCTTTTGAGGACTTTGGAAAAGAAAGGAAATATATTTAACAATATAGCCATACAAACGTATTAAACACATTAAAACTCGTATTTATTTTAGTACTTATATTTATGACTGCTCTATGAGATAACATTAACACCTTTTACAAGAGAAGTATTTTTTAATAGTTGCAGCAAGAATTACTTAACTAGTGAACACTTGTTAGTAGGTTAAATTCATAAGAATTTAAGAGGCAAAAAAAAAAATTTTTTAAGTACTGAGCATTTCCTATAAATATAAAACAACACAAACTATCAAATATAATGAAACCTCTCTCAAATACAGAACAGATTGTAGTTACAGTTTAAATTGCTTTCAAGGACAGTATTCATGTGAATATTCAAAAACTTCGAAATAGTTCCGAAAGATGTGTAAATTTCAAATAAATTTCTCCAACCATCAACGAACGAATGAGAAAGAGAGTTATATTAACATCGCACTAAAACAACACGAGTACTGTTGGCGACGGACCGCTCAATTTTGAACTCAATCTAGTGACCAGGACGACACCTGAGCCCCTGACACCTCTCTCTCCTAACTATCACACCACATCAATGGGAAGACAGTTGAACATCGACTGATTAAACGTGCATCTGCCCCTCTACGTGGCGGGTCTTGAGTGGCACTAGGCTCGAACTCAAGACACACCGGCCACAAGCTCGTGAGCATAATCACTAGGCTACCGGTGCCACCTCAAAAAATTAAAACAATTTACAACAGATATCGTAAATATAACATTCCTTCACTATAACACACAGAAAATGACAAAATGTAAAAATCTCATACTTCACATTTAAAGGTACTATTTCTTATCCTGTCTCTAATAATTAAATTTTTAAAAAAAATTAATGCTTCCCGATAGAGAATATAAAGCTTAAATAATGGAATATTACAATAATTAAATCTTCTGAAATAGAATTCAAATCTTCAAAATAAAAATTTGTATTACTTTATTTAGATATAGTTACAAGTATGTAATATAAAGCAAATGTTTTTTTTTATTCCCAAACAGATACGAACTCATAGAAGGGGTGTGTGTGTTTTATGTTTAATTATTCGCAATTCAAAAGCAATGCAAGTGCAAACAAGTTATAAATTAAGTTGCAGTTATTAGAAAATCCAAGCCTAGCTAGTGGTACTGGTGTGGTAGTGCTTCCACACCACAGGTCCCAGGTTCAAATCTCCGCCTGGGCAAGGTCGACTCAGCCACTCATCCCTTCAGCGAGCCAATAATTGAATACCAAGCTTGCTTGGGAGCTTAACACCGGGGTTCGCGTCAGACTGTCCACCTGACCGAAACATCTGCACATGTACCTCAGGGTCAAAGGTCACATATACTGATATGGGTTCAGTAGGCCTTGGCCCTCATAGGCTGTTGCGCCACTGAATTAAGTCATTAAACTACTAAAAATACAATATATTTTGATAAAGTAGGATTATCAAGTTGAAACACACACACCAATTAATTTCCTGAAAATGCAAACTCGCACAAACACAAACAAACAAACCCTAACCAAGATCGATTTTTTTTTAAAAAGTTGTATTTTTTAAGTTTATATTTTGTTTAAACGTTACCATTACCTTGAGATATCCATCAAATCTTGCTGGCACAAAGCAAACTCAATCCAGTTAGCTTAATTTTCTTAATAACTAAATACAATTCACTGAATCAGACTCCAAAAGATAAAAAAAAAATGTTTCATTGAATAAATATACATTTTATTTAACTAGAAATGGCTATAACCATAACCAAAGCACAAGTAATTCTCTCAATGAGATACAAAATTGCTGACCAATTACTATTCCGCTTATAGCGATCTAAATATTCTTAACCGATACTGTACCTAAAATTAAAACTTAGCAATTTACTAAATATAATCCTTATTATGTTTAACTATTTATTATTATTATTATTTCAGTTCCAACACCAATGATTCTCTTGATGGCAGAAATGTGAACGAAAATCTATATCCTTTCCATTGAAAGAAGTCTGTTCGGCTCAGTAACCAGATATCCTCAGAAAAGTACATTCCATTAAAACTATGTCTCTCTTGGTAACGTTTCATTACATGTTAAATTCGAATTTAATGAAATCTTCCTGCCACTTCCAACTGACTACGAGCATGTCTTCTTGTCTCTCGCATCCGAAAAGGCAAACATAAAAATATACTTTGCATTAGGATTTCAATTTTAATGGAAATCCGACAGCAATTAATTGAATTTCGCTCCGCGAGAAAACTGAGAAGGGGTTCGCCGCATGGGAGGCGATGACGATGAGATATTCATTACCAAGCACAGATGTTGGAAGCTTTAATTAAAGTTTAAATGTCTTTTCCACAGCACACTTAGTTAATTTCGGACGAATGAGAGAAGGCACTGGCTCTCGATTGCAAATATTGGGACAAGGTTTCCTGATTAATCCCACCAGTATTTTTCTTTTCCGGAGTCACTGGATTTTCCAGAAGTGGAAGAATCATTCGCAAGAGCTACGGTTGGAGGAAATTATGAAAATAACCGATTCAATTATTTTTCCGTGTCATTTAAATAAGTATTTAACAATAGTACTCATATGGAATAAAAGAATGATTTTTAATCAGCAAAATTTATAATATTTTTCTTTGTTAAAATAAGAAATTTAGTGTGAGTGAGTGTTTGTTCATTAGCGCCGATATAAAGCAGCAAGTGGGGTATTGACAACGGACCTCATGATTTCGAACCATGGTCAAATGACGAGAGCATTTGAGCTGACGAGTACATCGTAATGCGAGTAAAAATCAATAAATTTGGTTCCAATTTTTTTTATTTTTATTTTTAAATTTAATTAATTTTTTTTTATTTTAGAAGAACGAGCGCAAAGGAAAAGCTGATGGGAAAAGCAAACTCCCATTCCGCAAAAAATGTAGATGGAGTTTCTTAAGGCTGTCGATCAAAAACAGAAGACGAAAACGCAAATCGGTAAAGATTTTGGAATTGCTAAATTTTGATTTAAATTATAGTAAATGTTTTTGTTTAATTGACTTTTATCACATATATGAATATATACATGGTGGCGTGGCTACAGCGGACGTGGTTAGAGCGGACATATAACATTTCGTGGTCTGAGCGGACACTTTGAAACTCATCGTGGTTAGAGCGGACACATTTTTCCCCATCTTAGAACAGATTCGATTATCGAATTACAAGGATAACAAATATATTTTTGCCAGTCAAATTTAATTATTTGTCTTAAATTGTTATGATAATACCGCGCGAATACATTTTAAACATAGCGAAATGTAATAAAATTAAAATCTTTCAGAGAAATATTTAAAAATTAATAGTAAGCAACAATATAATGAAGGGTATGAACGAATTTCAGGAATTTTGTGGAAAACTGTATTTTAGAGTCAAATAAATATTAGAACAGGTGCAATTGCCATAAAATTAATTAGTTTCGTTATTATAAGTAAAAATAAATACAAGTAAATACTTACTAACCTTTATTATAAAGGCAAAGATATCATTTAACACATTGGATTTAGTTCAACCTAGTGACAAAACTTAAAGATGTTAGACATTTTTCTAAATTGTTTGATGTTTGTAATTCGACTTTTTGTGTCTCTTCTTTTAGTACTTTAACCAACAAGTGTCTCTTAATTTTAAATCCAGAGAATTGGGTGACGCTGGGATAAAAAGGAAAAAAGCAAACACAAAATTGGATGACAGAATTGAAGACATCCTAAAAGAAAAAAAAAAGTGTCCGCTCTAACCACGATGAGTTTCGAAGTGTCCGCTCAGACCACGAAATGTTATGTGTCCACTCTAACCACGTCCGCTGTAGTCACGCAACCATATACATATCTGTGTATATAAAATGTATTCTAATGAAATTAACTTAATTATATTAAATATATGATTTTTTTTTTTTGGCTAAATTAATTCTTGGCTTAAATTAATTGGCTAAATTCTTTAACACTAAATTTTTTGAACAAAAAAAATATTTCGTTTTAAACGATATTCATAGTAATTGATTTATTTGAGTCAATGAACTATCCATGTTGAATCTGGCATCTCACAGCTAGGATCACGTGATGAACAGAATAATATACAACTCATTACAGAGCTACAAAATAAAGATATCACAAGCAGCGCAAGCTTATCGAAAGGAAACAAAAAGTTCAGATTTGCTTTTCTTCTTTCAAACAATTCAAGCAGAATGAAATCAATCACAGGACAACCTTTCAAAGGGGCATCATACGATAACAATACCACATACGGGATCGTTTGATATCTTTATAGTCAAGACTATGGTAAAATGTAAGTAACGATAATACTGATTGATTGTTAGAACCACAGAAAAGACCGACATAGAGAGAGATACTATGAAATAGTTGCGCATGAGACGCACTTAAGCATGAAAACTGAAAATGATGAATGTAACATGTATAGTCTACATGCCATTGAACTCTTACGATTACCTAAAATGGGCTTCTGTGTGTTTTATTTAATAAAAGCTATGCACTCAATTTTAAACATTTTTCTGTGTTACACATTAAATTAACAAAACAAGTGGAGCATCAGGTAATTTGGTGTTTGCATTTTTGAATACTATTTTGAATGCAACATTTTCTTGTTATAAATGTACAACCGCTGATTGTGCAAACTTTTCTAACATTCAATTGTTATACGAAGTCACACAAACGGACATTTTTTTTTCCCGTGGGAATTCCATGCTGTTGCAAAAATTTTTTTGGAAAAAAAAAATCATACTTAAAATAAAATTAAATCCAAAATAGCAAGCTTAATTTTATTCTTAAAATAATTTGAGGTATTCAAAAACGTTCAGAGTACTTTTTGAAGAAAAAAAAAGAAAAATTGCTTATTAAAGCATAATAAATACTTTTTAGGCATCAATAACTAAAAACTATCGATACTTAACCACATCAATATTTTAAATACATTATCTAAATTTAAAAAAATCACAATTATAAGTGAAATTTTAGCAATTTTTTAAAAATTGTTTCAGGTAGAGATAAAAGTAATACTTTTATATCACTTTTTCTATTACTAAAAGAAACTGGATACATCTAGGGAATGTCCTAAAATTTTAATGCTCTATTTAATTATAAAAATTTTAGAGCTGATCGAATAAATATAAGAAATAAGACATAATTATGAAGCAATCTATTATTAAAATATCAAGTCATAAAAAATATTCATCCAGTATGAATGGTTTTTGGTACTTTCCCTAGAAAATAATATAAATACAAGTTCAAAAAGTACAATAAAAATACATTTATGTTATTTCGAGTAATCACACTCACCCTGATAAATTTTGAAACAATTCAGATGCTCACTTCTTGCAGATTATATACCTACTTCTGATATACATTAAAAACCCACTTCCTGTTTTCCTAATTTTATGTAAATTATTGAATCCTGGCCTCAAGTAACATAGAAACAAAATAATACATGGTTTGTAAAGCCAAAAGATTCATCAATTCAAAATAATATTAAAAAAAAAAACAAGAATGTTTGTTTTTATCGAAATTGGTCATTTCAACTCTTGTTCGAATACTTTAAATGCATCATCTTCAGTTAAATGCATGATCATCCCATATACCAATTAATCATAATTTTGCCAAATAATAAATAAATGTTTCAAATATTCATTGTCATATTCAAATAAGGAAATAACTTGGCAAATAAATTAATGAATTCCAACAAATGAATTTCGTAACTAGGCTGGTCTAGTGCCAGTATTACGTCAACAAAACGAAAAAACCATGTCTTTGACCCAATTTATGACTGCTGTACGCAACAAATTCTTACCAAGTTCGTTGTACTAATCAGCGTAAATTAACGCTGCAAACTATTCCGACAAGTTCCTTATGATGTTACTGTAATGTACTCCATATAATACATTACATACAATAAATGTTATTTACCTATAACGGCTGTTAAATTATTTTCCGTTTTCTTCAAATATTGTCAATGGTTATATAATAGTGCTAACTGTCTTGTTCAATTTCTCTAGAGGTAAAGTGTAATTCAGTGCTTTTCGAACTTTCAATATTCGTGTGACCCAATTTTCAACCATAAGTTTCAACATTCCCCTCTATACAATAACAATGTATTGAATGCAAAAAAAAAATTTACATTGATGATAAAGCTACAAGACAGGATAATTATTAAATTTTGTAAATGTTGTTTTTAAATAATAGATATTTTAAGTAAATCACTTTTAAATAATAGGATAAATATTGTTATTTTTCCTTTCTAACTTTTGAATTTTTAATTAAATTAACAGATTGCATTAACATGCAACGTGTATTTTTAATATGACAGAATGTGCATTTTTCTCATTTCTTTCCTTCAGTAAATTAGCAATTTTTTGAAATGATTTTTTATTTTCCAACTTTTTAATATGCTCACGCCCCCTAGAGGAGCATGCCCCACAGTTTGAGAATCACTTATAGAGTGTAACTTATTGAGTTTAAGTCGTGGATATAAATCAAGTTAATTATATTTCAGATAAACCAGAAAAAATACATAAAATAAACTTTTTATGTTAGTCTTTCTGTGAAAAAGTCCACAAATAAATAAAGTTTTAAAAGTAACGTTTATAACAATGCTTCTAAAAATATACATTTTCATTTCCCAGCTGCTATGGGTTAAATTCATGACGGTCACATGGTAAAGACAATCACGTGTTTTCAATTGAATTCAAAACTAACGTAAGACAAACTTGTACTCGTTGCTCTATTTGTAAAATTTGGATACAATTTCAAATTTTATAATTGTGTAATGATGTTAAACATTATGGGAAAACACTTCATCAAAAAGATTTTGAAATAAAAACAAAATCTAATATTATGCATGAATTTTTAAATCTAGAGTTTGCTTCCCTTATTTATGTGTGTTGTTTTCATTGATAAATATGTACTTTTTAAAGGAAAGTTTCAGCAAAAAAAAAACAACAAAATTTGGCAACAGCGAAGAGTATGAACTAATTAGCTGGAAACACGTGATTGTATTTATCAAGTGACTATGACGTCACATGATGTAATGAACTGATTGGCTGGAAACAGGTGATTGCAATTATCTACGACACATAAATTTAGCTCACTGTATATTATCCTATTCCTACTATTAGCTCACTCTTCCAACATTTATCTTGTTCAAATGTGTTCAATCGTTTATAAAATGCATTTTCAAGCACTCAATTGAGCTGAAATTTTATATACACGCTTATTTTGGATGACAATACAGTAATTTAATTAAAATAAATAAAAATTGATTAAAACTAATTAATCAAAGAATTACAAATACAGCCACGTTGGCATCATTTTTGGCGACTTAGCGACCATTTTGGCGTGTCAAAACTTGAAAAGGGTTTTTTTCCCCACATTTTAAAGCGCTCATTTGAGCTGACTGAGTGAGAGTGAGAGAATATTAACGTTGCACTGATTAGCAACACGAGGGCTTTTGGCGACGGTCCGCGTAATTTTGAACCATGGTCAAGTGACGCGGACGACACCTGAGCTAGCACCCCCCTCTCCTAACTACCACACCACACCAACGGAAGGACGTTTGAGCTCTCGACAGATTTAACGTGCATCGCTCCCCTACACGGCGGGCCTTTAGCGGTACTAGGATCGAACTCATGACATGCTAGCCGTGATCCGATGCCTAGACCACTCGGCCACCGCGGCCGACTCATTTGAGCTGAAATTTTCTATACACTATTCTTTTGAGTAACAATACGATAACTTAATTATAATTAACTAAAATTATTGACTGAAATTAATTATTTAAAGAATTACAGATACAATTACGTTGGCTGCATTTTTAGCGACTTGGGTCAAAGCTTTAAAAGATTTTTTTTCTACTCACGTTACAAAGCTGAACAGTTGAACTGAAATTTTATATACACGATTTTTTTTGGATGACAATGCAGTACTTTAATTATAATTAATAAAAATTAATTGCCACTTAATGTTGTGATTCTGTCATATGTATATACATATTTATATGAATTGTAGCTATGATATAAAAAGTAACTAAAATATTTTTTTTATATTACCTGTTAATCATTAAAAGATAAAATGGAGATTATATTCAAATACAAGAATATTTTGAATAGCAATTGGTATATAAGTCAAATACTTTATTTTAGTAAGTAACATCCACATTCTTTTTAATTTTTTTCTTAATTTAAAAAAAAAATATCAAATTTTTTTACAATGAAATAAAAAATTTGTCAGTCAAGCAAGAAGAATGAAAGGAATCTTCCTTTCTAAATAAATATTTAATGTTTTCATGATATAAAATTTGTTTTTCAATTGAAAATGTCTATCAACTTTTTTTCGAACGAGAACTTTTGGTAATAAAAAAACTGTATTTTTTCTGCATGCTGAACTTTACACAAACGCATTCTGCACAGTTTTATTAAAAACATTGCGAGTGGAAGTGTCTTCAAATGTCTCAATCATTAAGGCCCAAACAATTGGGACTCCTAAAAAAAGCCGAAGAAAAAGAATGTCTTCAAATAAAATGAAATCAATGTTTACCCTTTTTTCCCTAAAGTAAATAAATAAAGTCTATTTGCTTCAGAAAAGAATGCACTTATTTTTCTTTTCTTTCCTTTTTTCCCCCTTCCATCTCTTCTCGGAAATTGTGCTTTGAAAGATCTATTCTTTTAAAAATACTAAAGATGGGTAAAAGTTCCACACACACAAAACAAATATATTTCAACCCATACGTTTGATTATAAAGGCATATTAAATAAGTTATGTGCGTCATTGTCACTAAATCCCTTTACTAAAAATCTACATATTAAAAGATAAATTATGAACAATGTGAATGTAGAAGTTAAGCAAAAGAAATTGAGCTAGGAAAAAAAAAACATCAAACGCAAAACGGGGGGAGGGGTTGAAGCCATCTTCAAAAAGAACGAAACCAACGCTTACTCCTCCACCGATGTAGATAAATCTATTTGGGTCTGAAAAGCACATTTCTTTTTCCCATCGCTGCATGAACATTTTGCGCCGAAAAATCTATTCTTGCTCCTTCAAAAGGAATTGAATAAAGAGCGAATGAAAAAAATAAAGAATTCTAAAATAAAACAAAATCCGTTTAAGTCCTCTGCCTCTGATTATAGCGGCGTATCAAGCTAGGCGTCACGCAGTCATTACCAAGGCAAGAACGATCAAGATAACAACCAAATTATCTAGTTCTAGATCCTAACATCCTGCCGATTTTACCTTCTGGTGGTGCTAGGAAGCAATGTTCCGTTGCGGTACACGTGGTTTCCTGAACACAGCTTTCTTTTTTCTTTGGTTTCTTCTTTTACACAGTAGCGTTTTATTTCTGCGAGTGCCGGATTTTCGGTAAGGTAAGTGTTCGTCATTTAGGATAGTGGAAATGGCAACACTACCAGAGGAAAATTCTTAGTTGGCTCTTAGAAAAAATCGAACAAAAAGTGCGGATTATACGAATGAAAGTAAACTAAAAAAAATCTAACAAGTCAGGACTTTTTTTTAAGGGAAAAAAAAAAAAAAATATCTCACCTGTATAACTTTTATTTCTGAATTAACTTCATTTTTTACAAATACCTTTTAAATCTTAAGAAAGAGTTTTCTTTTAAAAAAAAGATGTTACATATACGAGTAATTTATAAATGCTTAAAGTTCCCTGCAAAAATAATTTAAAAGAATCCTCATGGACTCTTACAACCCGCCTTAAAATAGTTTCTATCGCAATAATTTTTTAATTATTGCACCCAGTAAATTCACTAAATTTTTATTTTTATTAAACTTTATTTTTTATTCCTCTACTTTGCCCCACTGGACAAGCTAATTTTTCAATCTATTTTTACACCCCTTGTGGGCAGCCAATATGAGTATCCTCACCCATCCCCGACCAATCAGAGAGCAGTGTCTCAGCTCTCAACCAAGCCAAATATTCCAAGGAAAGGATCTGTATTTCAAGTCAAGACGCCACTCATAACCACGCCCCCGGATCTCCTCCAATCAACCAATAGCCAGCATGCCTCTCCGCAGAAAGTAAAACTCCCAGTCGTTCCCACATCTAAGACTCTCACGATATGGGTGAGTGAGTGATTTTGGGGTTTATTGGCGCAATAACCGATTTCGGCTATACTGCGCCAAACATGTTTTAATATCTGTGGTCTAGACGGGAAGAGAGAGAAAGAATGAATTCAATGACAAGAAAGAGGGTCGAAAATAGAGAAGGATCACTAGGGTACCCCGGGTTCGTGAAGCCCATGTTTACCAAAGACAGTAAACCCCGTGGGAAAAGGAAAAGATCACTAGGGCACCTCGGGATTGTGACACCCGTACTCACCTAAAGAAGGTGAGCCCCCTGAGGGGCTCACGATATGGGATTGAGGACTGATTTACAGTCCAGATACCCACAGATACATCGTCATCAAATAATTTAAATAGACTTTTTAGTGCGTTTTTCAAGTAGTGGAACAAAAGCGCTATTAGGACGCAAATTTCGTCTTCGTCCCATATTTTGTCGTACCTTTTGCTCAGCCAATAAGCAACCATTAGACCTCGGGTTTTCGGCATTTGGTCGCATTTGTGCCCTAGATGAGCCAAAGCATATTTAAATTAAATCATTTTTAAATTTTTTTTAGTACAGTACTATTTTCTGTTAGTAAAAAGTTCATTAGTTACATTATTGTAAAATACAACATGTGAAAAACGCGCTAAAATTACTTGGCCATGCCAATGATTGATATCTTTTTTTTTTTTTTGCTGTTCATAAACAAAGAAATGGTTGGTTCGCTGTATTTAATAATAGCTGAATTTCAGAAATAAAAATATGCCAACACAGAGAAATAAAAGGCTCTATGATTAGTTTTAAAAAGCATGGTTGAATGCATGTCCTGACATAAAACACAGCACAAAGCATGGTTATAGCAAAGCATAAAATCAATACTCTTTTTAGTACTTGTGGTATTTTATGCCGTTAACCATTGTGGATTCGACCACGACCTAAGTTGGTGGATTTTCATGATGCAAAAAATCGACAGCATCCATGTCATAAGATTATGCGGCACATATAAAAGATCCCAAATTAAATTCCAAAGTACAGTTTCACATCGTCAGAGCACGGGTACCTTCCTCTATTGAGGAAACTGGGCAACAAAATTAATTGTGGCGATTGGTATACCTCCAATATGGTTCCGCACTAAAAAGAGATCCCTGCTCCCGGGGAATGAACTAAGCCTGCAATGGTAAAACACAAATCCGCAACCCTTATAATAAATAAAAAATGCCGTTAACTTTTTTTGCCATGTCCAAAAGCGTCGCCAAGTGAGTGATAGTTTCTAAACGTTACACTACAAAGCAACACGAAAGCTATTGGCAGAGGACCTCGTACTTTAGAGCCACGGTTGTGCGACTTGTGAACTAGCAATCTCTCTCCAAGTTACTATACCATTCTAAAGGGGACTTCAAGCAGTGGCAGTTCATGCATCAGCTCCTGTACACGGCAGGTCTTCAGTGGCACAAGGGCTCAAACTCTTGACAGGCTGGCCACAAGCACGTGACCATGACCACTAGACTACCGCGACCACAAAGACGTCGCCAAATGCTGTCATCGTATGCGCGAATAAAATTATTGTGTTTGTACATGTATGAGAACAGTTTTCCACAAATGGCTGCATATCGTAGCATTTGGCAGCATTTCATTTGAAGAATTAGTCGACGTTATAATATGTAAGTATCCTTTTTTTAACGACATTGGGTTTCCTATTCCATACATTTTTATTAACATATAGGAAAACCTCATGCATATATTATCCCTAGTTAAGACTTTAAGTCATTGACTCTACGTGATAAGAAAGCTTTGGGAATTTTCCGAGAGAAAGATCTTACGCTGCATTCTAAGTGGGATCCAAGTAAATGGATCATGGAGAAGATCTAACTTAGAACTCTACAACATTTACAAACAACCTGATATTGTAAAATTTCAGAGCCTTAAGTGGGCTGCGCATCTGGCTAGAATGAATGAAGATCGTTGTTGCAAGAAATTCTTTCTGGCAAAGCCCATGGGAAATAGACCTCGAGGCAGACAGCCGTTAAGATGGATTGACTGTGTCAAAAAATACCTAAATATTTTTAAAGGTCAAAAACCGGTATACAGTTGCTAAAAATAGAGATGCCTGGAGATAACTTCCGGAGAAGGCCAGGGCCCACCCAGGGCTGTCGAACCATTGAAGAAGACTTTTTAAATTGTTTCATCTTACAGAATGGAAAAATAGTTTCTCTTAACGTTTGGCACAATTTGTCCGACTACTCACTGCCAAAAATTCTATTTTGTCAACCAACTAGCGGGATTCATTTTACAAAGCGTAACAAATTCTAACTATCTCAAGAACTATCTATGCAATACATCACGAAAATCAATAGGTTACAAAGAGAAAATGTTTGAATCGACAAACAATCTATTATACAAATAGCCCCAGCACTTAATAAAAATCAACAATATCTGAAAACAATTCGGTAATCACCTTTACTCAAAACAGGGGACAAACTGATATGTTCATCAGTCAACTATTCTTCCTAATAGTTTTGAAAACACAAACACAAAAAAGTACTACTCTTTTACTCATATAGTTCAGAAAATGATAATTAAAAAAAAAAGCTACACCACTTTTTTAGCTTTATGTTTTAAACAAATTATAAACCAAAAAAGAAAGAGAAACCTCAACTTTTACGGCAAGTAACACCATTAAAGCAAATGCCTTTTCTCCCTTAATAAAAAGTGCATTTTACCTTCATCTAGGCTTTTAATTTAATGACCACATTTTAGTTTTGCGCTTAACGAGCATTTTTAGTTTTGGGCAATGAAAAATTAATAAAAAAAAAGTTCTCAAAAGCCGCTAAGTTTCGAAGCAGTGCATGCATTACCAATTCAGATTCCTTCAGCTTTAATAGTGACGCTTATTTGGCCAGAATTCGTTCAGTTACTAATGAGGATACTGTTGTTTAAGCATTAATAATACTCTAAAAACTTGCAAATAGGAATTTTTTTCTGTATTCACGTTTGAAAATTCAGAAATAAAAGCAGATATTTATTTAAGAAAAATCTTTTCACAACATATTCAAAAGATTAAATACTCCGAATTTCACATGCAAAACAGGAAGCAGACTATTTTTGGTTGGCAGCTAATGAATGATTGCAAATCTCTCGATTTTCTAACACATATACGTCGTTTATCCGAACGTTTACTATCCGGAGCGTCAATTAGCCGAACCAAAGTCCGGATACGTTTTCGAACAGTGCAATGCTCAACATTTGATTCCTGTGAGGTCAAAAGTGACGGGAAAACCCAAGATGGTGTAAAAGTGCTCTTTTGTTGATATAGAAACCTGGATGGCATGCGATGCAGAAGACAGTGGATTTCAAATGCTAAATAATGACGAGATAGTAACTTCAGTGCAAGAAGAATCCGACCCTGTCGACGATGAAATGGATGAAGACGAGGACAACAACAACAATGAAAGTAGCCAGGATCCATCAAATGCTGACGCGATTTCTGCGTTAGAGACAGCTATGAAGTGGTACGAACAACAATCAGAGTGTTGCCCTACTGTGCTGCTGCTGAAAAGAATCAGAGACCTTGCAGTGAAAAAACGAAAGTGTACAATGGTATAGCGAAAAATAAGTGATTTACTACAATCAAGGTAATTTTGCTCCTATTTGGCTTTTTCTTCAAGCACGTTTCCCGTATGTGATGATTTTCAAAATTTGTATATCCAGTATCACATACTGCATGGATCACATTCGGTTATCCGAACGGTGTCCGGTCCCAATTGATTCGGATATAAACGACGTTCTACTGTAAGTATAAGATTTTACCTGATATTTCAATGAGTAAGTTGAATTTATTTATTTTTGAAAGATTACTAAACCAAAATCTTTAGTATTTACGTTGTGCGGTTCGGAAAGAGAGGTGCCTACTCAGATGTCATCCTCGTCAATTACGAGGTTCTTCACCAACAACCGTATTGCTTCAACGAGTCAGTGTACACTAACGTCGCACTACAAAGCAACGCGAGTGCTGTTGGCGGAATGCCCAAGAGTACGAAACGAACCCCCGGGAAACAACCACCCCCGTGTTCCTCGGAATCTTAAGCCATGGTCAAGTGACAACGAGGACGACACCAAAGCTGGCAACGCTCTCTCCAAACTTCCACACTACGCCAAAGAAGGACATTGAGCCTCGTCTGATTTAACGTGCATCAGTCCCAAAACAAAGCGGGTCTTCAATGGCATTGGGTTCAAACTCATAGCCCACGAGTCTGTGGCCTAGAAGCCACACGTGTTGCTTCAGACTGGGATGTAAATTCAGATACGTTTTTGTTATTTTAGTACTTACGTTTTACTTATTTTAATAAGTAAAATCAAATAATGATGTGTTGGTGTAATTGGTGATGTATAGGGTGAACCCGAAGTCTTAATCTGGTTATAAAAGTTCATTACAAAAATAACCATTAAAAATAACAGAACTTTTGGATCACTAAATGTCATTTTTTTTATTTATTTATTTTGCAATACATGATGAGAGTGCTTTTTCAAAAGGAAGGCAGATCATTTTCTTGCGAAATGGCCTTGGTTCAGGAGAAAGCCCAATGTGTGATTTGGTTTCGCGAAACAAATTCACCCATTTATGATCAGCGTAAATTTTGGCATTGTTATGAAAGTCCTGGTGATGCAAAATCAATAAAGCGATGGCATGAAATGTTTAAAGATACATGCAGCGTGACAGGAGACACATTAAAGAACACTTGGCAGGAACTGAATACCGCCTTTTTAAACATTCTCTAAGCTACCAAGGGCGCACACGTTGCAATTTACAGAGATAAATAGTCTTTTTAGAACTAGTAAGATATCTCGGGGCACGGCGCCAAACGCTGTTTGGCGCGATAAAAAATCACGCCAAGCAGCGCATGTCGTTGGAATGAAATTCAAGATGGCAGCCTAGCGGTAAGACTCGTCAGGAAAATAAATTTAAAGAACTGTTTTGATATACATTACAATCGTTTTCAAATGAAGAATTTAGGAATAGATTGAGACTAACCAAGATCAATAAATAATGAATATCAATACAATAAAAAAATCATATTTACTAATAGTCATATTATGCAGTATACAGTAATCTTATAATATAATTTTATAGAAACTATTATACATAATATTCATATAATATCAAATAGTAATAATTATTAGATATTCATATGGTATCATATTTTATTATTTTATATAATAATCATAATATATAATATAATAGTTTTTATAAAAAAGAATAATCATCGTATTGTAATATAATAAGAATCGTACAAAAATAAGAATACTCATTTAACATTATTTTTAATAAATAATAATAAATATATAATATTTTAAATAACAATAATTCCACATAATAATTGTATTTTTATATTATATTACTAATAAAATAATCACATAAAAATTTAAATTGATAATGGATAGTAATTAAAAAGTACTGAAAACTTGATATGTTCCAAAAACGGCAAGTATCTTCAACGAATTTCATCGAGCAAGAAACGTTAAAAAAAACATTTTTAAAAAATAAAATAAACGATTTATAGCAATAATTAAAAATACAACACTCATTCTTCAAAAAACAAAAAATATCCTAGTTCTCACCAATGATATTAGAAATATCCAAAACAGAGGACGGAAATGTAGTTTGATTCAGAATTGCAATAAAAATGGTTAAATTGTAAAAGAAATCGAATTGAAATCGTTTGAAATTAATAAGATTACTGCGGGAACAGAACCAATAAAAATTATTTCCAATATACGTTTCCATGGCAACCACATCGCCAGACAATAAAAATATCAAGGTAATGTCAATTGTAATGTTATCGCCCATCTTGGCAAACATAAACAACAACTTGGTTCCTGTCCCGTGATATCAAACTAGCACCATCGATGCAAAAGAATTTTGGTTCAACGTGTCATAAAAAAAAAATTATCTTAAAAAATTCGGAAGACGAAAAATCTTAAATCATTTTCGTAAATTATATTTATAAAAGCGATATACTTCAAATATTTAAGGCCCTTTATGAAATGATCTGTAGAACTACACACCTCAATAAACTTTCACACTATATACTTAGAATTATTAATGTCAAATTTAATACGAGTGGCACACACATCCATCATCCTACAAGTTAATTTTATAAGAATCAAGACTTGATCCTACGGCCGTCTGTTTTGATTCAGTCCCCATAGTACAACAACCCATTATGCAAAATTTATAAAACGTTTCTGTTTTGCTATTAAATTAGTTTAGAACTATCATCATCAGAGCTGCTATTATACCAGAATATTGTAAAAAAAATAATCAAACCGTACATCAATTTGGCATTTTCAAGAAAAGGGCGAAACATTTATTTTAAATCGTATATCAGTTCAAGATTTTATATTCCAATTAAACCTTTTAAAGGTGATTTCTACCCAAGTCATGTTTCACAACTCGTAAAACGTTTTTTTTTTCATTACTAAATTGTAATCACTCGAACGCATGAAAACTTAGTACGTAGTCCCGAAACAATATTATTACGCATCAAAATTAAGAAAAACCAGTTTTTTAGGCTTCACTTTCTAAAAAATGTTAAAAGATGTTCACATACACAAGCATTTATTTACGCAATATGATACAGGAAATTCTCACTTTACCTTGGGAGAAAAGAAACACACACATCCCGCTGCTCCCACATCCTGTTCTTTAATTGTCATTAATTTTGACTAACAGGATTAAAGCATAAAATACCCAACCAGAACCGTGCAGTTTTTTAAATGCTCTATGTTTGAAGCTATAATTTCTGCCTCAATCTTACAGATTTCCCTAAACTTTTGATTTTATGCTAAAACTAGGAAGTCATGTTCATGAACTCAGATCTGCAGAGTGCAATTTTAACCCCTAGAGTTCACAATCGAATTAATTCGATCCCGCAAAACTGCGCAAATTATGAACAAACGAGAAAATTCGAGCGGAGTCGTATTTTATGCTGCTCGTGAGATTGACTGAGGAGGCCGCGGTAGCCTAGTAATCAAGGTAACGGGCTCGTGGCTGGCGCGTCATGAGTTCGATCCCAGTACCACTAAAGACCCGCCGTGTAGGGGAACGATGCACGTTAAATCTGTCGAGAGCTCAAACGCCCTCCCGTTGGTGTGGTAGTTAGGAGAGGGGGTGCCAGCTCAGGTGTCGTCCTCGTCACTTGACCATGGTTCAAAATTACGCGGACCGTCGCTAAAAGCGCTCATGTTGCTAAACACTGCGACGTTAATATTCTCTCACTCGAATCCCAGAGAAGGCATTGATGTTTTTAAATGTATAGTGCATTTGCGGCATGGGGGTGGGGGGTACCCTAAATAGCCGTCGAGCCGCAAGGCCTCTCGGAAGGTTAGTGGAAAGGAAAAAGAGGTGAGAGGCCTTTGACTACCCCCTAGGGTGTTCTACCTCAAAATTGAAGTGGAACCGAACCCAAACGTAGCTGTCACCTGCATGGTGTTCAAAGCTACGACAGGCGTACATCTATCCTTCTTGCCGCGATGAAATTCGTGAATCTCGATCTGACATCGTCAGACAAATGGCATCAGTAACAACAGATAAAACTTATAGCAAATTTAGATTAACATTATTAAAAAGTATTCTATCATTTGCTAGACATCAGCATTTAAAACGCATATGTTTTGTATAAAAAAAAAATTGGTGTGAAAAAAATTTAGATTTCAGAACTAAATCAGGAGAAAAACTTATACAAAGTTGTAGCGATACAAATATAAAAGAAATGGGGTAGACAAAATTCTTCTGGAATTCTGAGACTAATGGAACATTATTTTTTTTCAGTTTTGTTCCACCAACATAAAAAAAAAGATATTGGACTGTATGTTGTGCTTAAGAGATAGCAAAGGGGGGGAAGGGAAGTCATTACATATGAAAATAATTTGGATGTTGGGCTTGAACTGCACCTTGATTCCAAAATATATCAAACAAAAGAAAATTTTGGAATATTTTCTACAATAAATACTATTATTACTCATAAAAATATGTTTTTTGGAAACATTTATTCGAAAAAAAAGAAAGAAAAATGGATGTAAGTGCAATATACCAATATTCGGTTCTTATCTGCAACGTGGATCAAAATAAAAATAAAAATTTTTATTTTTGGCATTATTTTCAAGGTTTTAAAATGTGTTTTCTAAATTGATTATATATATATATATTTTTTAAAGTGCATTAAAGGGTAAAATGGTCAATTGTTGAAGCAATAATTTCATGCATGTATCCTACACGTTCAAACTTTTGATTCCAGGCATTTCATTCCAAAACTTTATAAAAGTCATGTTTATGAACCCAGATCTTCAGGACGCGATTTTAATTTTTTATTCCCTGGGGTGGCAAGAAAAATCAATCAAACTCAGAGAAAATAATCATTTTCCTGCTTTATTAACTATCTGGTCGACCTATTACCAGATGATGTCAGAAAAACTGGTTAAAAACAGCTTGGGACAAATGGGTTAGTGAGGTAACTGCACGGTTCGTTGGTAAAAGGAGTATCAGCCAAGGGCAAAACGTTTTGGGAGTATTGTAATGAATCACGACTTGGGCTCATCTTCGAATATCAAAAAATAAGTTTAAATTTCAGCTGTAACCTTTGTACACTCATTCAACTTATCCTAGATTTGAGTAAACCGGACTGTAACCTGAGACCTCCTGACCGTAAACGATCCTTCATATGATCGTCATCTTTCGTTGGCTGATTAGTTGTCCAATAACCTTTTAAGGATAGTCTTTGAAACCTCTGGGGTAATGGCTTTGCATAATTTGTTGAAATTAATCCTTTACAAGGATGCTACTAAATTAACGTTGTTTGCTGGAGTACAGTTTTAAATCTCGTATATATTAACAGTCTAAATTCAGAGTGAAAAATTATTGGAGGTTAGAACAATGTTTTGATTATAAATATAGTAAATGGCTTTATCCCAGATATAAAGTTTTATTTTTATATGCATTTATTTATAGTATTGGATACATTTTTGATACAGAAAAGTTTCTAAAAAAGGTTCGAATTTGTAGAACGATATAAATTATTTTCTAATAATCGTTTGTTAAACATTGCTAAACATATTTACGATATCTGTAATATTGATATGTTTTTTATGGCAATATTGACTTATTTTGAAACAGTCAAAAAATTATGAATACCAAAGTATACCAATAAATATTTTTTTTAAAAAATATGCCAATCCTGATATGATTTGTGATCAGATATTAAAATTACTCTAGTTTATTTACTCCAAAATTTATTTTAATATTTTAAGGTATTTAAAAAGCGAATTATAGAATTTTATAATTGTTCCACAAAACATTTAATTAATAGGAAAAAAATACGAATACAGAAGCATATTTAACAAGCGTTTTATATTCATAAAAATATAATTTTTGAAGAAAAGCACAGGATATATATATGTAAAAAGCAACCATCTCTTAAAAAATTTAATATTTGAACACTATTTAGTTAAAATGGTAATAGAAAGCATTTTAAATGTAATATAAAAATATTTCTCCAAAGGCAAGAAATAGAATTACATATTCAATATTTAAAAATTTTTACAACGGACAAAAAATTTTTGGTAGTATATTATAGCAAATAAATATAGTACAAGCACGCATGGGTTTTCCCTCTTCGTTATACTTGAATCATTACAAAGTATTTAGAAAACATCTGATGATCGTAGAATCAGTGAGAGTTATATTATAAGCAACTTCAGAGAGGGCTATTGGCGTCGGACCTCGTAACTTTGAGTTTCGATCAAGTGACGAGGACGAGGTGACACACAATCCCCCTCCCCCTTCCCCAAAATACAACACGAGGACCTTACCTTTTGATAGGTTTAATCGACAATGATAGAATTACAAAGCAAAAAAAAATTATATTAGTAAATCATTTGAAAAAATTAATAAATTTTACAAATACATTTAAATTGCTTTTTAATAAGCATGTCAAAATATTTTTCAATAATTAATTTTCAACTTCGAACGAATTATTTTGAAAATAAAATATAACCACATAGTTTCTATCTTAACAAAATGAGTCACACACACAATAAAACATGAGATCCTCACACAAATTAAACCTTTCATATCATTAAACCTTCTTAAATAAGCGAAATTCGCCAAATACTATTCGCAAACGCAACCGATTTTAAAGAAAATTAAACTTAATGATGCAAAAATTTTGAAGATTCTGACATATTTTTAATGTTTTAGATTTTGCTTAAAACGATTATTTCCTATAAAATTAATTACCAACTATTTTAATCAATTAAAGTACAATTTTTATGCCTAAACGAAGCTTAAACGCAATTGTTCACTGGTAAATTTTTTTACAAAGTACAGAAACTAAAAATTATTTTTAAAAATATATACGATAGAAGATTGATTAACACTCTAAATTTATCCATTTGTGGGTACGTGGAACTAATCCTACACACCATACCTAATTATTATTTTTTTGATGCAACTTTTATGTCCTACATTTAAAATTAATTCCATGCTGCAGCAACCAAGAAAAAAACAGCACGCTTTATAAATTAATATTAAAATAATTTAAAAACATCAGTTAACAATTTGGCTCATCAATAAAAGCACAACATAAAGGTCTTAATTGATTCCCATGAGAATCAAGTCCTTAAATAAACTTCAATCAATTACTTTTCGTAAGAGAGAAAACAACTCTTTCTCCCAATAAATCGAAAACTATAATTAGCTTAGCTCTCGTGCTCCACGGAAAAGATAACCTAAGAACCACCATTTCTTGCTAAAGCTTACTGGCTATGAATTAATTGGGGATCACCCACAACTGACACAGGATTGCCAGTATGTCGGTTTGCGACCCTATTTTTTTGCCGGTTTATTTTGACGCGTACATTATTTTTTCCCGGTGACGTTTTCACCTCTTCGACATGTTTTATTGCGGTTCGTCAATTTTATTGATTCCCGAATCACTATGCCTCGAAGCGGGCGTGTATATTTAGACCCGAATTCGACGGATGTGTCCCCAATTCCGTAAAGAGAGGTTTTAGGCGGGTGTATTATTGACTTGGCGGTGGGTTGTCAAAGTCAGAAAATGATGAATAAAACATCAGGATGCCGTTTATCGGATGCAAACTGGCAAAGTCCAGTGAAAGGTGGTAGTTATCAAAGCGAAGCTTTTGAGACTAACAGTGAAATGGAATGAGACAAATTTATCTTAGGAATAAAAATGTTAAGCCAGATTTATGCAAATTTAGTTACTAATTTGCTGATTTGAATTACATATATTTAACATACACTTGTCTCAATATGTTAAAGAATATGGACTTAAATTGGGAATGCTTTTTCAAACAAACAAAAATACTTTAATATTAATATCAATACTTTTGTACTCTAAAACGGTGGTCGCAATACACGGGCAGCGAACCGGTACTGGCCCGTGGATAAAATAGTACCAGGCCTCGCAAGGAACATTCAATTATTTCCATTTTATCTATTATGATGTTATTACTCTCAATTTTGAGGGATTTTCTATCAAATCAATCTATATTCCATGTTAAAACACTTTATATTCATTTTCTGATGTAGTTACATTTTATTCTGAAGTCATATTTAAATGCAGTTAATTTAAAATTATTAAATCAAAACAATCTAAAACATAAATAACCAACATCCCACCTCTTTTTGATTATTTGAGTGATTGTTAAAATAAAAGGCGTTGAGGAATATATAAACTTTGGCTATTATAATCACATTCCGACATAGCACTAACTTAGTGAGTAAATAGCGTCACAATTCCGCTACACGAGGGCTTTTGGCGACGGACCTCGTAATTTTGAAGCATGATCAAGTGACGTTGACCCTCTTTTAACTACCACACCACACCAACAGGAGGACGTTTGAGCTCTCGGCATATTTAACGTGCATCGCTCCCCTATACGGCGGGTCTTCAACGGTACTAGGCTCGACACTCCAGCCACGAGTCCGTTATCTTAACCAACTAGGCTACCGCGGCCACGACACAGCATTGACATGGAGGCTTTTACATATTTTGATCTATTTTTGGCTCATTTCTGCTTTAAATCTTTTTTTCTTGTAAAGTATATTCCACATTTTGCTGTGTATGCTTTAATACCAAATACAGTTATATATTTAACGTTAATGTAAATAAAACTAAGTTTTATTGAATGTTTTTAAATTTTGAAATATTATTTATACAAACTAAGTACTGTGGGAACACATTTTTCACGGAAACAGGTATATGTTACGATAAACACGTATCAGTTTACATAAATATTGAGTTAATTTTGTTAAAAAAAGTAATCTGGTTTCGAGTTATGTTCTTAGCTTTATCATTAAGCAAATATTATGAAAATTTTTTTGTCAATTCTTGAAATTTTGATTACTATTTTCACGCTTTATTTATACATAAGTATTTTTTTTTTTCTGTTTTAAGATATTGGGTAGTAATTCTAAAAAAATTGATAAGACTAATATTTTTTAAGTCCCATGGCTGTTTTTTTTTATATTTAGTTTAGGTGTGTAACTATGGTAAAAGTTGAATAAATTGCTTTTTAATAAATTATGTCATGTTGGAGCTAGTGGTAAAGTTTATTCTTTTAATAATGTGAAATAATATAATTTAAATTATAAAATATACGTTGTTTCACCGAATACATTTTTAGGAACGTGTTTAATTATATGTAGCACTTTGAGCTTCTCTTTAAGTTGTACATGGTTTGCATTACATATGTACTTGAATAGTCAAATGTTTACTCTCTCTAACTTTTTTTTATCTAATACTTTTAGCTATTCTTTTTGAACTTCTAGGTATTCTTTTCAAAAACCAATACGAATACATATTTTACTAACTAATACACCCGTTCTTAGCACGGGTGAATTGAAAAATTAAACAATACAGATTGTGAAGGATAGAGCGGTTTTTAATGAGTTAATCTTACATGAATTGAAAATTAAATTTTAAAAAAAAGGCTTTTTGCGTATCGCAGCTGAACAAAAAACCATACTTGTCAAATTTTAAGTTCTATCTGTCTAAATAGCTGATAAAATGGATTTTTTTTTTATTTATAACACCCCGTAACTCTCTTGTGAGTCTATTTTTAAAACACTTTCATAAGCTGATCTCTGCACTGCAAAAGTAACGCATTGCTACAAATTTTGTGTAAAGAATGTTTAAAATAGTGTAAATAATTTATATCTGGATGTGTAATATTACTTTCACGTTATAATATTACTTTCTGTTGCATTTATTTTTTTCTAAAATTGCAATATTCGCAAGCAACGCTGTTCCTTGGTACATTATAATGGCGATTTAATAGAAACAAAACGAAATGTAGGCGATAGAGCCAAGTTAGCATCATATTTGGCGATCATGTTGGCAACCTGGCGATTGATTGAATGGTGCAGAAGTTGATATGCTATAGCGCCACCTGGTGGGGAGCTGCAACAAAGAGGATAAAACAAAAATTTTCTCCACGAAAAAAAAATACTTATGCATGTGCCAATTTTCATAGGGATCGGTTGAACGGTGTTTGAGTGAAGCGAGTTCATATATACAAACATCCATTTTGATATATAGAGATATTTATTTAAATTAATACATATGATAAAACACATACTGAATAAATATATTAATTTATTCAAAGACTGGACAATTCTGATAACAATTATGTGTTCCTATCACAAAAACTCATAACAAATGACAAGTACAATAAAATAAGCAGTTTTTTCTACATATTAAAATATTTTATGTTCCTAACAAAATCTTCTATTAAATATTTAAAATTAATTAATTCTATTTAAAATTGTTCTGTGCCTGAATACAGGATTTCTTTTCAATGTATATAATTCTTCCGTAAAATTTCTAAAAATATAATATAATTTTTACTCAGATTTTGGGTTTTTAATAAGCACAAAGAATATTATTTTGACAAATTAAAACGCTAGTGGACATAGCGTAATATGCAATTAACCTCGTAAGATATTTTAAAATATTTTTTTGTCGAAAAAATTGATTTGCCATCCCAGCAGAAGTAATCAACGTTTTCCCATAGAAATTTAAAAAATTAAAATTTTGAAATATTTCAAAATATTCTCATATTTTATTCTAATATACATGTAGTGTGTATCTCTTATGTGGAACACATATAAAAAAATTTCCAAGAAAATATAATTCTTAATTTTAATATATAGAACATTGCACATTTGAAGAATAAGTAATAAATAAAACAAGTGGCATTTTAAAAAAGTATTAAAAAAAGAAATTAATAAAGAGGAGAAATGTAAGCAAAAGGCTTAAAAAGTTTTAAAAGAAGCTCTTACGTTTGAATAAAAATGTATTTATACTAAGTAAAAGAATGGATTTTTTTATTCAAGGAGACACAAAAAAACATAAGAGCTTTTATTTTTAAAAATTGCAATCATACTTTAAGGAATATGAAGAATGCCATATTATATATGAAGATTCATATAATACATGAAGAACTTGATCCATATATATAAGCATAGTTCTTACTTTCTTTAGTTAGGATGGTTCGAATGAGCTCCTTGTCTGGAGCTACAGACAATTTATTTACAAAGGACATTACACAACTTTAGCTTGTATCTTAAATTTCTATCTTCCACACCACAACCACCAAGGATTTCAAAGTTTGCTGCGGTAGCAGTCACCTAGAGGTACATAATCACGGATTCGTGGTCGCGCGGGTTTGAGTCCGGATTCCACGAAGCACACGTCGCGTAGAGAGGGGCTGATGCAAGTTAAATCTGTCATGGCTCAAACTCCTCCTGCAGGCGTGGTGTGAAAGTTCCTGTTTTAGTAAAAAAATCATCGTGGACCTTAACGAAGACGTCTATGTATTTAAATTAGCCTAACTTCCATATTATCACATCACGGGGGGGGGGGGAGACTTTGAAACCTAATTCTTACAACATATAGGGTCCCCATTGTCTCATTGAAATAATGATTGAAACTCACCCTTAGACTTGAACACGGCCAAGTTCCCAAGTCAAGAAACCCTGACCACCCAAATTTCGAATGCTTTGGAGAAAAAACTCACGAACGTAACCAATATGATTTTATTGTTTGTTGGCGATGGGTCACGTAATTTTGAACCACGATCAAGCGACGAGACGAGACCTAGCACCTCATTTTCCAAACTTCCACATCACTCCAAAGTGAGGACTTTTGGTCTCAACTGATTTTACCGTGTACCGGGCTATCTACACAACAATTTTTCAATTGCATCAAAATTCGAACCATAGACTCGAGTATGACAACTTGACCAATGCTGCCTTAAATATTGTATCAATTTTATATAATTTTTATAATTTATTCTTAATACAGCTTCAAGAAAAGCTGAGGAAGTTAAAACATTTTTTGGAACAAAATGGAGGGGGGGTTTAATAAATATTCCTGATTTGACAAAAAAGATTTTTTTTAAATTTTTCATTAATAAAACAATATTTTTTATCAAATATACAAGATGAAATGGCTGTCTTGAAATGTACTTTATTGTTATTACATTTATATAAATTGTGCAAAAGTTAAAAGGATTTTTTTATTTATTTTTTTTATTGTATTTTTGTTTCTTGTAGTATGCTTTAATATGATTCCATGTTTCACAACAAGCATTTCTCTAGAAAAATATGATACATCTGCGCTTTTATAATGTTTGACCAAAATATCATTTTTAAAGGTATAATATACTCTAATTCATTACAGATAATAAATTTAAAAAATGGGTTAATACGTTACTAAGTACCTCCTTTTTAATTTTTAATCATATTTTTTTCGAAACAAAAAGTAAATACTAAGTTTAAAAAATTACTTTTAATTTTATTGAAAAGAAAAATATTCAACAACAAAAAATTGCGTCTGAATGCTACGTTGGTCGTGATGTGGAATGTTTTTAAATAAACATGTCCAAACCGAAAGCCTATATGTACTCAGGAAATTACTTGTGAATACGTAAGTTTGTTTAGTTCAAATAATTAAGTTTAATGCAGAAATTGTTTTAGTGATAAAAATTATTTTAACAGAAACATTACAGAAAACGAAAAAATAAGACTTTTCCCAGAAACATTTTTCTCAAAATTTTTAAAACAAAGAAGTTTAGATTTCATAAATGGTAAAATTCCATTTCGTGTTAAGAGCAACAAAATTTATAACATTGTTAAAGTTTTTCTATGCATATTCATTTGTATTTATTTTATCAGGACTTAATATCATATTCCTTACACGAAAAATTCAAATAATCAAAAACCGTGTTTACCAACTTTAATTTAAAACAATTTTTACTTTCAGTTTCATACAACCTTACTGAGGGAGGAGATGAAAGTGATTTTCGAACAAAGAAAAAGTTCCAACAATACACCCTAAAAATGCTTAAGAAGACTTCTATGAACAATGCAAGCTCATTCGGTCGGACCTAACGCGAACAAAGGTCAGGTATTGCCTCAAAGAACGTGCACTCTTTCATTCGGTAGAGTTGAGTATGAAAAGGTGGTTAACCCAGTTATACCTAAACATGCTGGAGAAATACACAACAGAGAAAGTAATTTTTTTCTTTCGCGTTTCGCTTCTGGCCTTAAATACACCAGTTTAGATAAAGAATGTCCTTGATTTATAGAAAGTATTTCTTTTTTCCCCTTATGTTCAAGGACGTGAAGACCTGCTGCTATGTTTTAACGATGAATGAAGGGGAAAAAAATCGCGAGACATTTCGTTGGAATTTAAAAGCAATTAACATAAAAAAAAATTAATGGCAATAATTTTAAAAGCTTTCGTTGTTTTGCATATGCGGATTTTTATTTAAGATTGATTTTAATACAACAATAATGTTCTATATTTTGTTAATCAAATATTTAAAAAAAACAATGCATTAACTAAACTAAAGATTATTAAGACTGTTTATCAAACAAAAATATTTATATTGGATCAAACAATTCAGGTATTGAAATTCGAAGTAATAAATTATTCCACTAAAGAATATGTCGCAAAATCTCACAAAAACTATAACATATCTGCAGTATTACGGAATTGATTTAATGCATTTTGGTTTAACTATTTTCCTTTTTTGGGGATAGTCGCAATTGAGGATGGGAGGAGGCTTTTAGGCGTTAAACATCAATATTTTATTGACGAACAAATGGAGACACGAAAAAAACACATCACAAACACAAATGGACAAACATGCGGACAATTAAGACAGTCACAAAAGTGTTCATTTTTGGCTCCCAAGATCTCGTATATTTACAGTCAAGTCAGCCGGGCACTATTAACATCAGATGATTTCCGGTAAAGACATATGTGTGATTGGTGATGCAAGATTGCATCTTCCTGATTGAGTGAGTGAGTGATTTTGGGGTTTATAGGCGCAAGAGCCGATTTCGGCTATACTGCGCCAAACATTTGTTTTAATATCTGTGGTCTAGACGTAAGGAGAAAGAAAGAATGAATTGGATGACAAGAAAGAGGGTCGAAAATAAAGAAGGATCACTAGGGTACCCCGGGTTCGTGAAGCCCGTGTTTACCAAAGACAGTAAACCCCGTGGGAAAAGGAAAAGATCACTAGGGCACCTCGGGATTGTGACACCTGTACTCACCTAAAGAAGGTGAGCCCCCTGATGGTGATCTTCCTGATTGAAAAACGCCGACTTTTTAGGGTTTTTTTTTTTAGAGTTGCGGTAGTGGTTGTCTCCGTAAGGCGAGTAAAATAAAATTATCTATCACGAGAAGTCTTGGGTGGCTCAAGACCATTACGAATTAAAAATCCTCGAGAGAAAATTCAAGTGAATTATTACATGTATGTGACGATTTCAATTGAATTAAAACTTTATTGGTATAATCTTCATCCTGTTATACATCTGAAAGGACAAGAGGAAACAGTTTTGGTATTTTAATTTAGTTTCACATTTCATTTAACACACAAAAAAGGATCAAACGAAACAGCACAAACACGCGCGGACATTTAGGCAATACGGTAATACCTCCAATAATGCGAACCCTGAGTTACACGATTTTCAAATCACATCAAATCGTCTTTTTTCTCCCCCCCCCCCTCCCTCCCTCAGATGGAATCATTGTCTGAGCCTGCTGAAGTTGGTAATATAATTGAAGAAGTTGTTGATCTTACCAGGTAAATACATTTAGAAGTGGATAGTGTTGACGCTCAAGAACTGCCCCATACCCTCAATTGGAAGCTGACAATTGGTGAGCACATAAAAATGCATGAGTAAGAGCTATACATTGCAGAACTTGAGTCTATAGACCCAGTTCAATCAGAAGATCAAATAACAGTTGAAAATTTGACAGAAGGCCTCAGTTTAATTGAAAAAGAGTTACAAATTTTAGAAAATATAGACTTCAACGAAGAGCATATTTTTTTCGACAGAACAAGGAATAAAAAAAAAATTTTGAGGATGGATAAAAAAAATTTTGAGCCGGCAGACTACTTTGTCAAATTTTATAAGACCTTCTAAGTCAAAGAAAAATTCGGTTTGCGATTTCGTATTTGTGTTATCTAAGATTTTATAGAACATTTTCTTTTTTCCAAATTATTATTTTCTTTCGTCTTCGGACCTAGCTAAAGATAATTTACATGCATTTATATGCTAAATTATACTCCGACTTACGCGAATTCGACTTTTGCGGTTATCACTCAGTCACATCTATCGCGTAAATTCGCGCGCGTGGGGTATTACTGCACACATAAGCATTCCTCTTTAGTACCGGAGATCTCAGCTTTTATAGCTTCCTCAACCAAAAGCTTTCAGAATCAAAAATTACGTTCACGAACACCATAATTAATTAGCATAATTGGATGATGTAATATTGCATCATTTTATTTTGAAATACATCAATGTGGCAGTTTTTAAGGAAATAAAGTTGCAGTAAGAAATTAATAATCAAGTGGATCACCTACGGTAATCATGAATTACATAAAACTCCTCGACAGATAATTTGAATTGTGAATTATTACACACACACACACATATATACATGTAATACAAGGATATACAGTGTGTGTGTGTGTGTGTGTGTGTGTGTGTGTGTGTGTGTGTGTGTGTGTGTGTGTGTGTGTGTGTAGGATAACATGCATATATACAAGAAAAATCTTCGGGTAGACATGTGGATTTTACTTCTTTACAAGAATTACAAATCGAATGATTATAAAGCAGACACTATTTCGCAGACTGTCTCCCCCCTTTGATATTTAAATATTCTTCCAAAAATATTCAATTTCCTTTTTAACACAATATGATAAAAATGCATTTAGTATTTAAAAATGTCAAATATGATGTATATAATAAAGATTTATTCAAACACAAATCAGAAATATATTAAACTAGGTTGTTCATTTTGCGAAGGAAAAAACCCAATCAGATGATGAAACTTGGAGCATTTTTCTGTCTGGAACAACTCGTTTTTTTTTAAAATTAGGCGGAAGTCAGACTTTTAACAAAAGCATAAGCAAGCATTCAATGCCAGTTAATAAACTGAATTGTATCCACTCTCAGAAAAAGAAAAAAAAACATCTTGCGACATTTCTAAAATAATAAATTAAAAACACTATGCACGTCTGAAAGAAGATTCATGAAAATCGATTTAGAAAGCATGATTGTAGTTATTTACTTGACAGGTAAAATCAATAGAATATTACAGTGAGCTTCAAAAATTGAATGGACTCAAAAAGCAAAGATCACAAAATGAAACATTATAAAATTATGAGTAATATAATAAATTTAAAATAATTTATATAAAAAGTATTAAGATTTTTTTTATTTGTTACGTTATTGATAAAAGATTATTAGTCAGAAAATGTGTGGTTATATAAAACGCTAGAGGTTAACAGATAGTGGATACATGTTATGAACAGTAGAACGTCGCTTATCCGAATCAATTGGGACCGAATGCGATCCAAACAGTAAATGAATAAGACACTATACGAATATTGAAAATCATCACATGTGGGAAGCGTGCTTATAGAAAAAGAAAAATAGGTGCAAAACGTCGCAATTTTACCTTGATTGAGGAAATCAAATTACCCTCAATTTTTATCAAATTACCCTCGGGCGAGACACTTTGGAGCTCAAATGCCGTCCCCGAGATAATCTCGGGCATGGCAGTTAAAAGGTTATTAAGAATACTTACTCGCCTATTCAAATGAATTTATAAAACCAGCAATAGAGTTATTATAAAGAACAGAACTTAACATTCTAAGCAAACTAACAACATATAACTTGACATATTTTGAAAAACAATTAAAATATCTGAATACATCAATTTTTAAATATTGTTTAGAAGTATCAATAAGAAAGATACTCAGCCCCTAAGCCCTGATAAGAAATGTAAAAAAAATTTTTATTCATATTCAACCCGATTCTGATCATAGTCTTTACTTATATCGCTCATTGCTTAAGCATAATTTTGCTGAGAGATTTTTTAAATCTCATTTGCATTTTATTTTGCTCAAAATTTATAAATCAAATAAATCAGTCAATAAGAAAAAAACCTTCACAGGAAAAAGGGAGCGGGATGATTTTCATCGTCCATCCAATAAAACACAATTAGCGTTATGTCATTGATCAGGCTGCATTCGTTTTTTTTCCTTTCAAAGTCCCACAAAAATAAACTTGTTCCCTTAATTGAGCTATCATTAGGAACTAGAGGAACATCGTAAGCAAGCTATTAAAGATGAACTGAATTCCTCTTACCACGTGTACTGGTATCTCACTAATTTTCCTACAAAACGTCACGTGATGTCTTTGATGCCTAGCTCGATTTAACGAGCTGAACCTTCCGCTACTCCACTTCGTTAGTTATTCAAATGACAATCTCTCCAAAGCTGCACGAAAGATAGTTTTTATGGAGTAATTTGTAACATTTGATGAAAAGAACGAGACTCCTGAACTTTTACCTTCCTATTTTAACTATCACACAATACTGATAGGGTTCTTTGAGATTTAGTTTTACAAGAGCAGAAAATTCTTATTACCTAGACACAAATAGAATATCCAGATTATGGCATTATACGATCAGTGATATCTTAAAATTTCTGGAGGCTCCGGGCACCTATTCACAAAAGTATGTTTCACCTACAACTTTAAAAGATTTTAAGGAAAGACACGTTGTCAAATACTCATACAAATGCAAACCCGTAATAAACAAATGAGCGTGATTCACAATTTCACAATCCTACTCAACCTACTGCCACCTTTTGACTAAATAATGGTGTATGGTGGCAAGCCTAGGCCTTGACACGGACGATGAACATGACACAATAACGCAGTTCGGCAACTGTTGACAATTGGTATATCCTTAAAAAATTCGCAATTTTTTCGAAAAATATGTTCGGGATGATTAAAATTATTTGGATCATGATCTCATTGACGCCAAGTGGATAGCGAAACCTATACTGAGGCCGAGCCCAAGTTGGCCCACGCCTTAAACAGCCCACAAAGAGCTTTTTTACGAATTACGTGGCCAGAGCGGACAATGGCTACAGCGGACACATGAGAGAAGCTGGGTGTGGAGGGCGGACATTCTTGCACCTATTTTGTTGTTTTCCGAATCAGTCACATGTCATATATTGTGCAGTTTCGACCCTTCATTATACTGTTATTTCCTATTAATTTTTAAATATTTCTCTCGGAGTTTTTATTTATATTACATTTTGCTATATTTAAAATGTATTCGCACTATAATATCTTAACAATTCAATATAAATCATTAAATTTGACTGGTAAAAATGTATTTATCCTTGTAATTCGATAATCGAGTGCAAAAACAGAAAGCGTCAGTAAAAAAAAAAAAAGCCTTATCCCACGTGAAAGATTTGCCACTTAAAATACTGTTTTAAATTATATTTGGGACTTTTAAAAGCATTTATTTACTTATTTATCTGCACCCTTTATCTGTTCTAAGATCGGGGAGGGTAAATGTGTCCGCTCTAATTATGATGAGAGTGTGTCCGCTCTGACCATGAAATGTGTGTCTGCTCTGACCACGTCCGCTTTATCCACACCACTTTTTTACGATCCGCGAAGGCAGTCAGAAAACCAAAAAGACCGAAATTGTTCTCTTCGTTTGAATCAACATATATTTCAGAGTAAAGTTTTTTCTTGAAAAAAAAATCATTAAAAGTAAATATATATGCAAGTTGGCCGACATTAACTTGTAGGTTGTGATAAGAATTTAAACAAGAGATATCACTTGTGATTTCGAAGGGAAAAAAATGTAGACAAGTACAGCGGCGTAACGGAGCACATTAGGGCCCCCTGCAAGGTCAGATTTTGGGCCCCATAGAACCCTGTAGTTACACATGTTGGGGCCCCTGTAGATGGAGAGCCCCGTACCATTCATGCGGTTGATACGGCAGTAGTTATGCCCCTGATCAACATATATTTCTGAATCATATTTTTGAACATATATATATTTTAATTTAAACAAGCGCTATCACTTGTGATCTCAAAAAAAAAAACAAAAAAAATGTAGACAAGTACAGCTGCGTAACGGAGCATATTAGATAACCCCGCAAAGTCAGATTTTGGGCCCCAAGCCGGATCTAGCAAAGCATATGTACTCGGAAGCAGTCAGGCTTTGGGCCTTCTAGAATCCTGCCCCTCTCCGCGATGCGGGGGTGTACGTTACGCCATTGCACAAGTGTATTACAGTACACAGTACATGTATCTCATTAAACTTATTCTGAAATTAAATGTGCTTGCAGCTAGCTATAAATGATATAAAATAAGCACAATAAAAAAATTGAATAAAGTTACCGCTATTTTATTTAACTTATATTTATTGATTTTATAATAAAATTTATATCATTTCTGGGATGCAAAGTGAACTAATTAATACAATAATTTTGAAAAGGAGTGGCTCTTCGCTTCCCCAAAAAGGCCCTGGTAACAAAATAACTGACCACGCCGGCCTTAAAGCGCGTTCCTGACCATAATTAGTGATCATGATTCGTTAAAAGCATTACCGACTTCATTTATCATCATGACTTTCCTTTTTAAGTATTCAATCAATCTAAAATTTATTTTTCTGGGTTGGTTTCAGATTTTCACCAATAACGAAAAAACTTCAAGGCGAGTTCAACCAAAACAAAATAAATTTAAAATTTAATGTAATTTCAAATCATACAACTAAAGTTTCCTTTTTTGTAAAATAAGTCTAATTAATGATTGTATGTTCAGTACAGATTGCGTTATATATATATTCAATAACTAAATGAAGAATACGTTAAATATTGTTTTAAGAAAAGTATCATAAAGCCTTGATTCATAGTTAAAAGCCAATTGCACGATTTGCAATTTAAAAATAGTAAGCAGTGCTACTATTATATGCTACTTATATGCTACAGTTTTCTTTAAAAAAGTGCAGTCATATTTTTTCAAGAGCAACAACCATTTTTCAGTTCTCAATTACTTCGCAAATATTTTTTCAAATATGCTAATCATTCCATTAGCTTTTTTATCTCTTTAAAAAAAACCACTATTGAAAAATAATTTGAAAATAATTCGTGTATAAAAATGGTCACTAAAATACAATTTAGTTCAACAGTGCGAAAAAATATTTTACACAAAATACTTACTTTTTTCTCCTAAAAATATCTCGGCAATAATTATTTTTTTTAAAAAAAATGTGTAAATTATCAACATTTAAAGAAAAACCAAAAGCAAAATTTTTTTATTCATATAAAAGCGCGGCGAAATCATTATATAAGATTTATAGGACAAACACTTTTTTTTTTATTTTTCACTTCTCCGGGTGACATGAAAAAAAGTCTATTTCGTAATCGCATTTTAATGAGAAAAACACTTTTTTTTCACTCATTTTTTTATATTCTTTTGATTTTTAGTTTGTTTTGCAATTATGAAAAGAAAAATATTCGAACGGTATCTAATGGTTCTATAAAAGTTCACAGTTATTTTTTTCAAGGATAAAAAACATAAACTTTGGTTAATCATAATTCAAATCATGTAATCAAAGTCATAAATATTCAACATATATCTACCAATGTTACGCTCACAACGGCAGAATTTGAATTAAATTAACTTTCAAACTTATTGCGTAATCTAAAAATAGAGCATTTTTGTTAACAATCTTCAGACAATCTGTTGACACAATCTTTAGTTTTTTTCCCCCTCTTACAACTATAAATGATTTCATTTTTTTCCCCGTCAAATATTCTAATAAAAGTTTTATTTCTAATAGAAAGAAAAACACTTTTAAAACATGCTTATGCATTTTAAAAAGAGGAAAATGTGGAACAAATTATAATTCTGAAAGAAATGCATCAATATTTCCTTTCTTGAAAAAAAAAGCGATACTTGATAGAAAAACCATCAGAAAAAACGAAAGCTTGAACAAATTTCAAATTATATATTCATTTTAATATAATGAAAATGTAAAAAAGAAATTTTATTCTAATTTTAGACGCTAGTTCTGATTCCTAGTAAATAAAATTTTCATATTTATAAGATAGAGCGTCACTGCAATTCACACAATCAACATTACTAATTAAAGATTCGAAAACTTAGAATTAACACTACAGAATTTTTTAAAAAATTAAAAAGCATACATTTTAGCATTAATAATCCTTAACTTTGAAAAAAAAAATTTAATTTTCTGCAAAAAAAATTTTTAATAAAGACTGGCAAAATCAATTTTGAAAAATAGATTTGAATTTTAAAAAAAAACGAATTTATTTTCTTTTATTAATCTGGGTCTAAATTTTTGCAATTTGTTACAGGCAACAAATTTCAAGGTCTTGAACCAATGGTTAAACATTAAGCTGATTTAATGAACTTTTTTTGGATCAACAAATCAGAGCTTCGAATCTCATTGCAACTAAATGCCTCTCATTCAGGCTTAACTATTCCACTTTAACAATACTTGGTGCAATGAGAATTCAATGCATAATCCATTGATCAGAGTTCATAAATTTTTTGTTTGTTAAACTTCAAAGCAACATGAGGACTATAAGTGAAAGATTTCGCAATTTTGAACATTGTTCAAGTGACAAAGATGCTTCCACTCTCCAAACTTCCTCATCACGTCAACCCGCCAACAAGGGAGCTCGTAACCTTATTTCAAGGCTACGGTTGCTAACACAGACTAATTTGACTTTCAATATCAAGTGTGCGCCGGCTGGATTGAGTGGTTGGTTTGTCGCTGGATTTCTGCACCCAAGGTTGCGGGTTCAACCCTGGCTCAAGTCGGTGGATTTTCATGAGGCAGAAAATCGACAGCGGACATGTCGTATAATTATTCGGCATGTAAAAGATTCCTAGAGTGTCTGTTTGGCTTGGGTGCTCTCGGCAGAATTAAATCCTACTACAGGTTCGCATCGTCAAAGCTCAGTCGCCTTTGGGAAAAAACTGGGCGTCAAAATTACTTGCGGCGATTGGTATCTTCCTATATGGTGGGTGCCACACTAAAAAGAAATATCAGCTTTCGGGTAATATACTAGGTCTGCAATGGTAAAACACCAATCCGCAGCCCGTTAGAAAAAAAAATATGAAGTGTTATTACAATCGACAAATTTCTTCAAGTGTAAACCTCGCCAAATGCCGCAATATGCAGCCAATTCTAGAAAACCATTCCCATGCTTGTTCTAAAACAGCAATAATACCAATTACAGCTTTTACCATTGTCTTTTGAGTTCGGGCATTCTTTTATTTGGCAAAATTAGCCAACGGTACAATTCGAAAGTACCTCAAAAACAAAATATCCTGCATAATTCATGAAAAACATTAAAAAAAATTATGAGATTACAATAGTTTAGAAACCTTATTTTTTTTTTATCGTGAAAATCAAACTGTTTCCATAGAAACCTATAAGCCTTGCAATAAACACAACGTGACATTTTCATGATTTAAAAATTTCAGATTATTAAGCTTGCTTTGATGTATTCCTCCTTAAATATTCATGTTAAATATTTACAATTTATTGAACACAAAATATCCAGAAAATGGCAAAAACTTGCACACAGATAGACGGAAACATTTTATCAACTATTTTCTCCGATATTTTGTTTATCCTTAATTTTATTGTTCCTTCTTTTATTTTCGCGAAGTAAAAGGACCAATAAAAGAACTATATATCACTTGGTATCGATCTGAAGAAATTAGAAGATGTAAAATTCCTACTGGCACACATTAAGAGGATTTATCATTTCTTTTTATGAGTTCCTGACATAGCAATCGAAAATGATTCAGATAACTGATGGTAAGGGAGAGAGAGTATCATTCATCACAGGGGAAAAGATTATCGACGATTTGTTACTAACCGCATTTGAGATGGAAAAAAGTATTTAATTAATTATGGCTGATTTTATTTTTGCGTGAGGTTTGCAATCTTCACTTGCAGCCTTTACTAATGTTGCTGATTTTGCTAAATACCGAACACACATTTATTTTTTCAACTGGGAAAAAAAACTCATTCAGTAAATATCAATTTCATTTTGTAAGACTCAAATTTAAGGAAGTCATAAAAATGATTTCCTTTTTCTTTTTATGTATTATAAAATATTGCGTTATATTTAAGAAAATACTGCATAATTAATTAGTCATCATATGCTAAAAATAGTAAATTTCATTATTTTTCTTTCAACAAAAAATACTGTTTTCGAAATTCACAATACAAAACATTTTTTTATTGTTGAATGTAAAATAACAGAAGTCACAAAAAATGTTTTCTTTGCGCTGAGGTCATATAAAAAAAGTATTATAATATTGTACATTTAAAAATGACATATTTTAAATATAAAAATGAAAAAACATTTTTGTTATATATTTCATTATATCTATGTACATACGTTGTGATTTGAAAAAGTATTTAAACTTTTACTTCAGCGTAAAATTTTGGAAAAATAACACATCAAAATTCCATTTTTCTCTTCTTTTTTTTTTTCAATTTAAAATTCATTTTATTCTAACTAGCACACAAAATAAATAACTCTAAAAATGCATTTCTGTTCTGTAGCTTTTAAAATTTATAAATTAAATAGCTTAAATAGAATCACAAAAAAATGATAGCCGCATTGTATAAGTATATATAAACAGAATTAATATTTACAGAATTACATAAATACTTGAACAAAGCAGGGCTGTCATAATAATCATTTTAGGGATGGGCTAATCATCAGGCTAATATAACCATTTTAGGGATGTTAACTCAATTTTAAAGTATTAGAAAATGACAAAGTGAATCGATATATCACACATGTTCATATTCGCCTATTTCTACCTTAAATTATGTGAGTGTTTGTTAGAGTTGCCCGAGGGCTATACGCGTCGAACCTTGTGACTTTTACACTCGGTCAAGAGACGAGGACGACAACTGAATTGGTAACCCCTGTCCGAACTATCACACCACATCAAAGCGAGCTTCGACAGGTTCAGCATGCATCAGGTTCTCTACGGCGGGACTTACGTGCACTAGGCTTCGAACTCATGGTTATGAACTCGTAAGCGGCGAGTCATAACTACTAGGATACCTCGGCTTTTACATCATGTAAAAGCTGAGTTTGTTTCCTTAAACAAGCATCATTCCTTGCTATTTTTAAAATACACAAACAGCTTTTTTAGACTTGTTAGTGTATTAATGTCAGGCCCAATGGCTGCATGGTAGCGTATCGCACTTCCCCGCCACAAGTCCGGGGTTCAAACCCGGGGTAGACTCAGTTCTCAAATTATCAAAGAAAAATCGAAAAGTCCTTAAAAGTAAGTATAATTTTTCTTATTAAATTATTCACTGTAATAATGATTTTTGTCATGTACAATAAAAATAATTATAAAAAAAAATATTGGGGTAACTCAGTCACCCCGCATGACGTTAGCATTAAAATCGTGCCTGCTCCCGGTTTAAGATTACATTTTGTGTACACAATCGATGTAAAAATGGGGTGTTTTATTTCTTTCCCAAATAATAAGAACCTTTTTCGTGGAATCGACAGCATTTTCGCGTCGAAACATTCTATTATTGTTCCTTATACATGCGAAAGTACTGATTATACCTAAATTCACAAACATTAATGCATACCGCATGTATAGCCCTTAGGTAAAAGGACATCTTCAAACACGTAATCATTTTATCACACCGGGCTGTATATAATTTAAGAGAAACCAAGTTTCACTCACTATATAACTGTTCGGAAATAATAAGCTTTTATAACCAGTGTTAACTATAGCATTCCCCAACTAGTTCGAAACTATTTACGTCACGTAACGTTATGAGCGATCTCCGACTGCCATTAACTTTTGGGGCGCATGGTAATCTTTTAAAACTTTGCAGGAAACGCGAACTATTTCCAGTCCATTTCTAGGAATATTTTAAAAGGTGAGCAGCGGCATGCACACATACTTAGGAAATTCGAGAAGCACAACCGTAAACTACAAATGGGTCCTCGGTTCTCAAAAAATGTATTTTCTAAGGTCTACTTTTTTTTTTATCAAGTACTTCAATAAAATAGCACATTTCTGAATTCCGAAAATAATTTAGTTTTTAAAAAAAAATGTAAGTACATTCGAAATGTTTTACATTTTCATTAGACACGAAAAAGTAGTTCATTAAAATGTTAATTATGATATATAATAAAGTGCTCATAAAAATTATTTTGTTTTATATGAATATATTTTAGTTTAAATATAAGCATCCTTTGAAAACAATAAAGTATTGGACAAAGTAAATGTTTTGCTAAGCAAAACATTAACTCCGAGATTCAACAAAATATTCGAATTTATTTAGTAATTTATTCTCCTTTTAATATGCTTTTATAAGTATCACTTTTATGTAACGGAATCTTTGAACTCAATTTTTACCCACTTTAAAAGGTCAGATTAATTCGAAATTTTGCACACTTGTCAAAGACCGATAACAATACAAAACTTTAATAGTTTTGTTCCATTGTCCTAATCAGGATAAACAGGAATAAAGATTTCCATTTTTGGCAACTAATTCCGTATACCACTTCCAGATTTGACGACGTATTACTTACACCAACTCCAGATTTGGCAACTAAGGTGTAACCCTAAAAGTCAATACACTTGTGGTTAATACGAATAAAACAAACAAAAGTATTCTTTATGTGAGAAAGTGGAGAGTGGGTGCGCCAGCAATTTCTTACCATAATAAACAATTGTCTAGTTTTTCTGAAAATGGAAATAAAAAAAAAGAGACTCGTGCATGTGTGAAAAAAAATAATTTATGTTCTAACTGCTAAATAATTTTTATTTTTATAAAGCAATACGTTTAGAAGTGATGATACGAGTTAACATTATAGCAATACGTTTAAAAGGTGATATACGATTGACACTTAATATTCCTTCTTAAACACTTGTATTAGTTATACCTGTATCTATAAAGACGGAATCTTTGAAAGAAAACGATACGGAACTCATCTGGTAAAAGGAGAGAATAAATACCCTGCAGACTCGTTAATTATTATCCATTGAAGAGCAAGACTAATTCCAGCAGCCACGTAATTCTGGCTCCAAATATCAAACTCAAGGATGAATTCAACGATGAATAAATGGTAGTTTAAACAGGCTTTTATAGTAGATCGAACTAAACAATAAAAAATAAATTATGGTTTTAAAAAAAACTGAAAAACACGATTTTATAGTGAATTGAACTAAAAAGTAAAAAAATAATTCTAAAAATAAGAATAAAAGGATTAACGATAAAATTAATGTCATTGGGGTAAAAGCTTGGGGTACTTTGTACTACATTTTTAAACTAACTCAGCATTTCGGAATAGAACTAGTAAGAAATTATAACAATTAATATTTCGAATCCCACGCTTTTACCTCAATGACATTAATTTTCTCGTTAATCATTTTATTCTTATATTAAGTTTTTTTTTTTTTTACTTTTTAGCTCGATTTACTATAAAAGCGTGTTTTTTAAATTTTTTAAACTATAATTTATTTATATATTACGATTATTACATTGCATTTGATCACATTTTACGATGGGCTACTAGTAATGGATCTTGAAATTTGGCTATAATTGTAATTTTAGTCAAATTCATTAATAGAAAGCATCAGATTGAAAATGAATCTCGAACTTTACTCTGGCAACCACGGTTATTGATTGTTCAACATCAGACTTTGAAGCAGCACGCACGCAGTTGGAGACAGACCTCGTAATTTTGGACTACGGTTCATTGACGAGGAAGACAGCTGATCTTAACACTTCGATTCCCAAACTTCTACACCACACGAAGATATTGAAATGCAGTTCTATTAACATGCAACAGACCTTGTCCCACACCCCGATCATTTGTTTCACTACGAATGATCGGGGGGGGGGATATTTTGTTGGGGGTTGCGGTGTAGTTGAATTTCTTAATGTGTACTCAAAAGGATTCTACACTTCCGCAGAATTTTAATTGCTAGTAAAGATTAAGAAGTTTAAAATATTAAAAGCCGAGAAAATAAAAAAAATATAATAAATAGCATTCACTAAATGAAATGTATTTCTTTCAGGACTCTACAATTGAAAATATAAGCAAGACTGGTTGGTGGGCTTCGGCTGAACAATTGGAAAGCAGCAAAATGGATGAACTTGGAACAATTTTTCCATTCTGTAGCAAGCTTAAAGTGAGTATCAGTACTCAAACTCTCGTTTCGATTCTAGTGCCGTAGGATAAGGGACAGCAATCATAACTTTGATGCTGATTCTAACACAAAATAACTACCTATATTTAAGCTACCAAAGCTTTGATACTCTCTCTCTGTCTTATGACATAAAGGGAAAGGTTAGTAGATATATACCAAACAAGTTTATAATCCAACTTAATTACATTTGATTCAGATTTTTTTTTTTTTTTTGACGTGAGTGACTCTTTTCTAATAATTTGTTTCATTGCCCTTTTCTACATTGTTCATCTATTTATTTCATTTTGTATTTTTTAATTATTTCTTCATAATATATATAATTTAGAATGTATAATAATCAAGCATTCTAAAGCGCTAGAAGTATGTTGCAATTATAAGGTAATGATAAAAAATACTGTAATGTATATTTCTCGCATTTTTTCAACAAAAAAAATAGCTTTTCAAGGGATTTTTTCTTTAAGCGTGTATATGTATAATATATTAACATCTCAAAACAGAATTTTATTATATGAAATGAATGATAATCACTCTGTTTTAATAAGCTTGCCATTTTTCTTTAAGTTGCCTTTGGCTAATGTTAAAGAATATTACTCAAATTCGGAATATTTTTTTCTGATATAAAAGTACTCAAACATTAATATTATATTCTGACTCCACTATCCTGCAGGGAATCTCGCTTATTTTATCAATACTACTCATTTTTATCAGAGTTGGCATATTTTTTTCTTTTATAAAATATGTTTTGCATTTTTCTCCTATATCGTAATGCTAAATACGCTATCCCTTTACATGTTAAACAGAAAAACCAATGATTGATGAAGAATTTTGAAATTTTAAAAACACTGTATAATAAACAAACACATGAGTTATAATGTCTCAAATTTTTATAAAAATTGAAGGATTTTTTCGATCTGAAAATATGCTCCGCGTTTTCACGCTCTTTTACATATGACGAAAACAGCCTTAAAAGATACGCATGACAGACTATTTTACATACTTCGACCATTTTCAAATTATTTAGTATGAAATCCTTTTTATAAAATTTGAAAAAGTCACAATTAAAAATAACAATTATACCACAACGTAACTTATCCAATTGAAATTCGCCATCTTGAAAATAACTGTAGAATAAATTAAGTTGCACAAAACTATTAATGAATAAATATTTCAAACGGAAAATTCATTTTCCATCCAGGTCACTCCATATGAGAGAGTGCTGCCAACATCTTCAAATTTTCAAACCAGTTTAGTTCTTATTTTCGCTAACTGATAATTAGAATTGTGATGAACTCATCTGAATCAGCATTTTAAAAAGCAGAAAATTATCCTTCCACACTTAAGCACACTCTGGAAGATTGTGACATACTTTCCATGCGCATCAAAATGCCTCTGCTATCTTCCGGCGACGTTACATTATTTTAACAATTTTCCAATGCCAAAATATAAATATTTGAAATTCAATTTTTTGTAGCCGGAGTATTTCAAACCATTGAAAGAATAAACTGGTGTTTTAAGGGACATAGTACGATTTAAACAAAAAATTTTAATTTAAGGATTTTCAAAAAAATTTTGGTTGCCTCCTATGTGTGTATACTATATAAAACAGATTTTGTGCTCAAAATTTCATAAAAAGCTAGACATTTCATTTTTTAAGGAAAAAACTTCAAATTTGTGAAATGATTTTAAAATGCTACTCCTCCTACAAACATTTACGTACACGCATGAAATTTAATTTACAAGTACCTCATACTATGCATAACAAAAGTTGGTATGGGTTTGGCGATAACATGATTGGTATTCGTACAATACTTTTTATGAATGCGTAATGAAAATTCCATAAAAAATGTACAAATTCTGAGTTCAATTATTTTTTAAAAAATAAGTATTGCTTTGATTCAAAAATGCGTACCAACTTTTGTTACATGTAACATTAGAAATAGATAAAAAAAAATTCAAAGCATTTGGCACAATAGAAAAAAAGCCTTGGCATTTTAAATGAAGACAAAAAGGATATTTTATCTTTTCGAGATAAGTTTAAAGTTTTGATTTGTCATAGGGATGTGAATAAAAACGAAAGCAAAAGCTATCATAATTCTGGGGTTTTTTTTTTAGTTTAGAGCTTTCAAATTTTTTCAGGTTATAGAAAAGTATATAAAAAATAATTTAAGCTAAAAAAATTAAATTTGATTTTTTTGACCGATTTTTGTCAATTGAATCCTACTGTGTCCCCTTAAATGGAAATTAATTATTTTGATAATGAAGTAAGCTATGCAAGTTATTTTGAAGTACGTTGTGTTATAACATATAAAACACACACGCACACATTAAGTGTGTGTGTGCGAGAAAGATTTTCTATATTCAAGTCTCCCTTAAAGAAGTAATTTTTTTTTTTCTAATTGAAAAAAAAATTACTTCTCGTCTGTTCTCAGATAAGCTATTAATTTTTAATATTGCATTTGAAAATTTTATTGAATATCTTCCCAATTTTCGAGAAATATTCTGTTGCCAAAAGTCTACATACAACTCTTTTAAAAATATATGTTCCATATTATTACCTGGATTTTTCTCTTTTAAAAAATTTACGTAACCTTTTACTACTGCTGTAAGAAAAACGATTTTTTTTAGATTCAAAAAAAAAAATCATGCATTTAAAAGTTAACTTGCAATGACGCCCTCTACATGGTAGTTCTTCACTGACAACAGGACTCGAACCCATGACACTCCAGCCACGAGTTCATGACCATAACCACTAGGCGACATTGGCGAAAGATGGAGTCATGGAATTGATTAAGAGCAATTATTTTCACAAGATCAGTTACTTTTTTTGCTACTTTTAATGAATTCAAGTTCTTTTGTAATTTAATATTAATATATATTTTTGTAGTTATTTTTAATAGTATAATAATATTTAATGCAGACTGGGTGGAGTAGTTTGTTAGGCGCTGGCATTGTATGCCGAAACTTGCGGGTTTGGCCCCGCCCTAAGTCGATGGACTTTCATGATGCAAAAAATAAACAGCGTCCATGTTGTATGATTATGCGGTATGTAAAAATCCCTTGAGTTCCTGTTAGGTTTGGGTGTGTGCTCTCAGCAAAATTAAATTCGAAGTACAATTTCACATAGCTAGAGTTCAGGTTCCTCCCTCTGGTGAGGAAACTGGGCGTCAAAATCACATTGTAGTAATTGTTATCCACCTATATGGAGCCGCACTAAAAAGTGATACCAGCTTCCGGGGAATGTACTGGGTCTTCTATGGTAATTACCAATCTGCAACCCCCCATTTGAAAGGAAAAAATATTATTTAATTATTGTCATCAATTTAAACAGATTCAACTTCAAGACCAGCACGACTTTATAGAAACAATACAAAAATTGGTTCGTAAAAAAAAATAATAATTATATACGTATTTATTTCCAACTCCCAGTTTGATATGAACAGATTGATTAAACAAAGTTGATTTAATATTTACGGCACTCTAGAATTATTGGTAAACCACTTTGTTACATAAACGTACTTCTATCAGTTAATGCGCCTCACTGGCCATAACTTTTGCTTCTCACGGAAATTTTTTAAAAAAATTATTTGTTAACAATATTAACATGGAAAGTAAAAAATGCACTGGTTCAATATTATCTGTATTATACGAGTAAAAATACGTATAACAAAAACAAATAAATATTCTTAAATATTTTTGGAATATATAAAAAAAAAATTTTTAGCATCCAATTATTGAATTTTAAATTATTCATAACATTTACAAATCTAGCAACAAGGACAGATGTAAATTTCAATTTCAGCAAAAAAATAAAAAATAAAAAAGCAAGCAATTCATCTGTCAGGTGACGTTCATGAGTTTAACCCAAAGATTATGAATTCTTAGATCTAAAATTATGTGGTTTGATGCAAATGTATGAAAAACTTTTAAAAAAAAGCTACTGCTAGTTTTACTGGTAACGAGTACTATTCTGGTTCTTCTACTAATCCTCTCCGGAAAAGAAGTCTTTAACTGTGACTTTAGTTTAAAAACCACTTTCTGTAGAGATGATTTGCGTTTATGCAAATGTAACTAATATTTAAACCTTGACGTTAGGAATAGGAAGTTAATGATTAATCTTTGATTATCAATCGTAAAATCTAAGAATAAAAGAAGGCGAATTGCAACTATGAGGTAACGCGTCCTGAAATTAATATTCGCCATATAATCCGCCAGGAGTTGTGTAAGTCAATATCATTGGAGCTGGCCGAGCTATCAGAGTTCGAGAAGAATCGGCACAAGGAGCTCCGACCTTCAATAATCTTTTACGTCAGATTAAGTGTTAGATTAGATTAGGATTTCAGATTGCTGCCATAGTAATCTATTAAGTTGTATCTTTTCATAAAGTGTTAAAAATGGAATAAAAGTAACTAATTATACATTCATCATGTCTGCTTCAACCCCGAAGCCTCTTACACCCGCGACCTGCGGACCGCGACATATTACACAAAACGACAACTGCCTTGACACCCTCGCAGGTTTCACGTATTGCAGTTACTCATCCATCCCTCGACCCATCAATTATCTTCCTCAGGACATGTCCATTCATATAATATTTATTTTATTCTTTTAGAATATACCTTAAATTCCATACTTGACAAGCACTTCTGCACTTTAAGAATGTTCGGAATTGAAGATTTTTCAAAACTATTTTTTACAAACACAGTGCATATTTTAAGCGTATCCAATTGAAATTTTTTTTATTCTGACCTTGTTGTGTCAAATCAGTAAGTCCTTATTTAGATTGCAAATAATACAAGATGACTATTTATCCAGTTACGAAAAATTCTCTATACATAGTCTAGAAAAATTTCACAAAAAGTTCTTTTTTTTTTCAGTGACCAACATCACAATTTCAGATAGAAAGAATCAAACTAATTTCTTTACATTAATGTGTCAGTTTATGCTAGTCGTGGGCAAATAGCGGTCTGCAAAGATGTTTCTTTCTCTCTTTCTCTGCGCTCAGCCAAGACAAAAAACCAAATAGATAGAACATACTCTCTATATTTGAGTCAAAATATAATTTTGAAAGCAAAGTTTTCTTGCGTGAAGATCAACAGTAAATACAGATGCTAGTTGGCTGATATTAACTTGCAGGCTGTGGTGAAACATTCATCAAGCAATTTCAATCCTGATTTTTTAAAAAAATTATAGGAACATGTGATAGGCTATATTTGTGACATTAAAATAATTCTAAAATTGAATGAGCTTGCAGCAATAGATTATATGAAATAATTACAATAAATAGCATAATAAATGGAACGAATAAAACTGCCAATACTTTATTTAATTTACATCTGATTTTTATGCGGCACAATTCAGTAGCGCACAAAAAAAAATTTCAAGGGGGGGGGGGAGTCCATGGTCGAAGTCCCCCAACTCGTATCACACTTCAAGAGAACACCAATTGATTCTCCTGGTTTTGTCAATTTCGTTAACAAAAAAAACAGTAAAAAATAAATTATTGAATTAATAATTAGCATTAATTAGTAAAATAAATTGTTAATTTCAAGTACTTAATTGAATTTTACGTTATATAAAAAAGGATTATCATCAATCGAAAAAAACTCAAGGGCTTTGGGGAGTGTCCAGACCCCCAGGACACCCCTCTTGTGTGCGCCACTGGCACAATTTATACCTTTTCTGAGATGTCAAATTAACTAATGTACAAGGGCGTAGTTACCCCCGTATCAATGATACGGGTTTCCCAAGGTAAAGGGGCCCTAACACGTGTAAGCAAAACAATTCGAAAAGATTAAGGGCATGCCAAAGGGGCCCCCCAAGGAACTTTGATACAGGGCCCACTCAGGAGTAGCTACGCCAGTGCTAAGGAATGCAATCATTTTTAAAAAGTGCGGCCCTCCTGTCTTCTCTGCTTCCACAATGGGACCCCCAAGTAAAAAAAAAAAAAAAATAGCCCAGCCCTGGTTTATGTAATTTGAAAAACTCGTATTTTTCATCATACTGTGTCCTCATTAAACCTTTGATGTGTACTGATAAGTATAAAACTTTTCATTTGAAGATAAGTTAAAATCAATTTGCGTTAAAATGGAGGGAAAAAAACTGGGCATTTTAATTCAAGAAAAAATAAATAGTACAATAAAAGAAATTCTCCTTTTACCAAAAACAGAAATATATCAAAATATTATTTTTTTTCTATTAGAAAAAATACTTCAGGAAAAATCTCAATTCGTAAACACTAAGCTTTAAAAACAGTTTTAATCCAAAAAAAAATTAATTAAACTTTTTAAAAATTACTTGTTTATTTAAATTTTATTTCGGTAAGAACATCCAGATAAAAAAAAACTATCGTAAAATCCGGCATATAACGAGCACCCATTCTTTGAAACCGCAAATTTTTAATTTTGAGGTATATTCGCTGTATAGTGCGATCCCCTTTTTTTTTCCTACTACGAAGAAACCTGAAATATACCGATGGAATGCTGTTATGTTTAGAAGCGATTTATTCGAGGCATTTTCCAAAGCTTTTTGTAAAAATATTATACTTTTAGAACTACAACCTCTTAAGTTCAATAAGAATGTAATTGTCTTTCTTTCTACCCTAAAATTGTGAATTTTGCCAAAAATTGACGAATTTTTTTTATGATTTTACTTTATAGCCCATCTTATTAGCTTCATAAAAATATCAAGTTTATCATTTTTCGTTCACTAGAACAAAAACTACAAGTGTTTTAGCTAAAGCAAATGCCATTACTTTAAGCAAGAAATGGTAAGTTCTGTATAATAGTAGAAGTCTTTTAACTTTCAGATTTATCAATCACTGCTTTAGTACAAAATTTACAGTCCCTTATATGAATGCAATCATTGCTTTTTTAAGCAATTTCATATAATAACTAAGATAAAGCGCTCTAGTTTTTGTAAAAATTAAAATATCTCGTATTCTGAAGGTCATTTCGACAATGAATAACATAGCAACACATCAGAATTGAAAAATTGAACATTTGTTCATAAACCTTTGGTGCGTGAGTGAGTGAGAGAATATTAATGTCGCACTGATTAGCAACACGAGGGCCTTTGGCGACGGTCCGCGTAATTTTGAACCATGGTCAAGTGACGCGGACGACACCTGAGCTGGCACCCCCTCTCCTAACTACCACACCAACGGGAGGACGTTTGAGCTCTCGACAGATTAAACGTGCATCGCTCCCCTACACGGCGGATCTTTAGTGGTACTAGGATCGAACCCATGACATGCTAGCCATAATCCAATGCCTAGACCACTCGGCTACCGTGGCGCTAAACCTTTGGTGCAGAAGGGACCGTGTTTATGTTATTTTTCCCCAATTTTTACCCATTTTAGTTATAATATAATTTCTTTTTCTCTTCCAAATTTTAGCATATATTTCTCAAAATGTCTAAACAAATCTAAAAACAACAAAGAAATCTGCATATCTCCATTTTTTTTTTTTTTAAAAAGTTGTCGCAACCAGTCGGATACTTTAAATAAACAGTATTTCTAAAAAAGAAGTTTAATTTTTTTATGCTCATCTCTTTATTTTTATTTTTAAAAGTTCTTATTCTAGTACCGGCACCCATAAATTTCGATCTTATTTTTGGTGTTAAAAGTGTGCGTTATACGTCGGATTTTACGGTATATATTTATCGATAAATAATTCCATAGCGTTTATAATTTATATAGTATTAGTCAAAATTTACAACGCGAAGATATACAAACTACTATATAGATTGATTTTTTTTTATTGCTAAAGGTATATATATTCTTGCTTTTCTCTTAAAAAATTTTCCAAAAGTAGTGGTACATACCTCAGCTTCTCTAGGTAGCAATTATCTTGTAACGCATTTCTCCTGGCCCGTCGAATCAGGCACTCACCTTGAGCGACAGGAGAAAGTGTTATGCTGTCCGACTACGGAAGAAGCAACAAAGAAAAAAAGTGACTGACATTCACCCATCAATTAGTTTGCTGCCTCGCGGTCTACCGTCGCACAAATAAACCAGTTTTTCCCGCATTGTAGGACAAAAGATGAGGAGCTCTGCACTTGAACACAGTCGAAAAAAAGGTCAATATTCAAATTAGTACAAAAAAAATGTTGAGTAAATGTAGTTTTTAATTAATTTAAGGCTTCTCTAAGGCATTTTAAAAACTAGTTGAGTTCAGGGTTACACTTGGTAAATACTAAATGCGTTGTGCAATACTGAAAAATAGCATTCCATCTTGTAACATTCCCTTTTTCTTAAGATAAAAGAATACCAAATTCTTAATTCACCAGTAAGTACAGAACATCCCTATTTTCCTATTCTATTCTCCTTCTGATTATAAAACTCATTTATACCTATCACTTTTTCCTCATACTAACCGCATGATAGCAATAAAATTTCACAGGGTACAAAAGCAACAGACATATAATGGATCACAGAAACTAAATGTGGTAATAGTGGCAAAATTTACATCATTCGAACCAACCATTTACCACAATTCGCCACTCTGTGAACGGTGGTGTCTGCTCACGACTACCAATCACATCTCTACAGAAGCATCAATACAGAAGCATCATGACATTGCACATGATTCAAACTTATGATGAAAGTGAGCCTCCAAGGCTTGCTGGAGCGTTCCTCTGATCGGAATCTCGCATACTGACATTCCTCTAACCTGACTGACATCTCTGGAACATGGTCCATTCTCTTCTCGTCTTTATCATCCCGGTCGGGGCACTGTGGATGCGTACAGGTGGCAATTCGTGGTCTTACGACGGAGAGACTAACATATCCTTTTGAATATTTGATCCCATAAATTTTCGAATTCGTCTCTGCTGGAACTCTCAACCTCGCATCTCTGCTACAGTACGTTTCCTTTGCGACGATTGACAGTTTCACTATATATAATGAGTTTCTCTCGAAAAAAGAGCGGTGCGACAATTTCGGAATATGCCAGGTCGTTCAAACGTACACATCAAGTGCGGAATGGCAAACTCAATTACTTACACAACTCGGCGAATTGCGTCTCCGCTGCAATTTGCATCATTTCTAGCCACTAATTGGTACTGCGTTTTCCCTCTATCACACAGTATAAAGTATGTTTATTTAGTCATGTATATCTGGATGTCAGAATGACATCAAACAGCAAAGTAAAAAAATAGAAGCACTTGATTTTTTTTTCAAGCATACGATGTGACAAATGTAATAGAAATCAAGAACAGGAAAATAATTCTAGCTTCGAACCATTTTTTTGCTATTTAAGTTCACTTTAGTAGTTAGGCGAAGACTACCTCATTACCTAAAAAACTTTGATCCTCCTTTCTTGAATCTCAAGCTTTACTTTTGGGGTTCCAACCTTAAAAAATACTTTAAGTCAGTGGCTAAACGGAGAATGTTAAAGGCCCCTCTGCAAAGTCAGGTTTTGAGTCCCAAGCCGTGTCTTTCAAAGGATTGGGGTCCATGGCCGAAAGTCCCCCAACTCATATCATACCTCAAGACAACACCAATTGATTCTTCTGATTTTGTCAACAAAAAAATTATTAAATAAGAAATTAGCATTAATTAATAAAATAAATTGTTGATTACAAGTACTTTATTTAATATTACGTTATATACATATAGGATTATCATCAATCGAAAAAACTCAAGGGTTCTGGGGGGGGGGGGTCCGGACCCTCCAGGAACCCTTGTGTGCGTCAATGTATACAGGTATAATCGGATTCACTGATCCCCTGGTGACGGACCTCGTAATTTTAGACAATTAAGTGATAAAAAAATGAAACATGCACTCGCGGACTCCACTCTGAAAACTTCCACACGACACTCAAGTGATTACACGACTATTTTGGGGATTTAATAGTATATAAATTAAAGGTAACGAAGAAAAGCTTAGGGAAAATTGACATCTTTTCCTATTCTAAAATGCATTTAAAATTTCCTCCGAATTGTTACTCTAAAATAGTATAAATTTCAGATAAATAATTAAATCTATTTTTCTGATCCAATAATGACAAATGCTGTTCTTACGTCAATAAATAGCCCACATTATTCATGATTTTTTTGCGCGCTCACGATCATTGAATATGTATGATGCCCAAGTCTCATCCATATTCAATAGAGAAGTAACGGAATGTGTTTTACCTTCAATATTTTCATCAAATTAAAGCAAAATATCTAATCACTATCCACTTCCTGTACGTTCTTGAGAAATAAATGTGTTTTGATTAGACGTATTTTTATCATTTGTCAAGGTTTTTCGAAGATGGGCATATTTTCTTGCATTCCATTAAGTTCATCGTGTGCTTTTTGTTCTTTGATGTAAATTAAAAACTAACAGAGATTTATACAAAACGAATCAACAAGTATTTTTTATGCAAAATATACGGAAACAATTTCCAGGGAAACTTTTTTTTTTTCAAACAGGCAATTACCTATAAATCAAGTTTTTCTCTCTACATATTTTTGTGTATGATTCTTAAAATACTCTTATTTAAGACAAAAATTATTTAAATCTATAAGATTAAAATATATAATTAAAGTGTTGGTCAAAATACAGAGGGATGTTGCAGTATTATAAACATTTCAGACTGAGGACTGCTTTATAAACGTGGTTTTTAACCATGTTTTGGAGATATATATATATCACCCTCTCTCTCTATATATATATGTTTACATCTGAAATTAGTAGAATCAGCTTTGGTTTCACATAATGTATGGAACGCTGATGCTGATGTCTAGCAAATGATAGAATACTTTTTAAATAATATTAATCTAAATTTACTATAAGTCTTATCTGTTGTTACTGATGCTATTTGTCTGACGATGTCAGATCGAGGCTCACGAAATTCATCGCGGCAAAGGGCTAGTTGTACGCCTGTCTCTAGAGTACCATGCAGATAACAGTATGTTTTAGCTCGATTTGACTCTAATTTTGAGGGAGAACACCCTAAAGGTGTGGTCAGGGATTCTTCCCCTTTCACCAACCTCACGAAAGGAATAGCAGTTCGACGACTATTTAGAGTACCCTCATGCCGCCAAAACACTACACCCAGAATGAGCATTAAGTCGATCACGATCGACCGGTAGACAGCTTTCTTATAAGATCTTAGACTTGTATACTAAAAGAAACACAGGTGGTTATCAAAATACAGGAAATATCCGAGAATAAAAGTGACATATTTTTAATGCACTTCGTAAGCATTAAAGTATAATAATAGCTACCAGATTTTTTTTTTTTATAAATAGAAATGTATATAGTATATTCTGGTAGTATTCTGTAGCTTTATCGAAATTCTGTGAATCTTGCATTTTTTTTTAAATCGTAAAATGTTGGAATCCTCAGATTTTCAAAGAGGTCTAATTGTGGGAGCCCGTCTAGCTGGAGCAAGTGTGACCGAAATATTCCAGTTTTTAGAAGTTTTCTAGAGGTACAGTGTCTAAAGCCATGAGTGCTTACACACAGTGCAGCAAAACAAGCTCGACAGAACAAAATAGTGGAAAAAGAAATATGTTAAATGCTCTCTTTATCTTTCTTGAAACACAAAATTTTTCTCCTTCAAAAGGACGGAATTTTAAAAGAATAACTTTTGGAATCTAATAGACGAAGTACAGTATCCTAATAAATAATCCTAATATATTTTAAAAAGCTGCAATTCATTTAACAATGTTTTTTCGCTCTACCTACCTGTGAAAATCTACATTTTCAACGATGGATATAATTAAAACAACATATCATTCCCGTTTCATAGCCGGCCGCTTAGAATGCATTGCAAGATTAACAGTTAGTAATTATATACTCAGATAGTCTGCATACTATCCTTACCAATTTTGACTAAGTCTTCTGCCGATACTTTAACTACGAGAACTAACTTTAAATGAAAGTGATATATTTTTTTATGTATTTTGAATTGTTTGATAATAAATGTATCACTTGATAATATTAAATTTGTGGGTATATAGTTATTATGTTTGTATTTTGCGTTTTACCTAAAACGCAGTTTTAAAAGTGTATAAGTTTTTTTTTTTATTGTAGCACTTAATGCACTGTTTGAGCGAGACGAATATTTTCGTTGGCGGCAGTTGAAGGGCTAACATTGAACTTTTAAGCTACACGAGGATTATTGGCGATGGACCTCGTAATTTTGAACCATAATCACGTGACTAGGACGAATCATCTCATAATTTTGATCACGACAAGTGATGAGGACGGCACCCTGAGCTGGCAACCCCTCCCTCCAAACATGCACACCGAGTTCCCAGGGAGAACTTCGAGCTTCGACGGATTAAAAAGACATCAGTCCATTTACTCGGCATGTCCTCAATGGCAATAGCTTTTGAGCCCACGACTCGACAACACCGGTCACGAGTTTTGGACCATGACCACTCGGTTACCGACAAACACGGAGGAAGTAAGAAAGTACAAGTGAATATTAAGGTCGCATTATTCAGCTACTCGAGTAATTTTTTTCAAGTGACGTGGACCGATACCTGATCTGGCACTCCTTCTCCTAGCTTCCACGACACCAACGGGAGGGTGTTTGAGCCTCGATAGATTTCACGTGAATCCCCCATACACTTCTTCAGCGGTACTAGGCTCGAACTCATGACGCACCAACCACGAGTCCGTTGCCTTGACCACTAGTCTACCGCGGTTCAGACCAACAGGAAACTCGCAATTTTAGTCATCGTGCTAACACGCATATTCCTTATTATTCCTTTTCATATTAACGAACGTGTCTTTTAAATCATTGCTGCCACACGAATTTAAAAATTCATTGCAATTAAGTATATAAAATTCTAAACGCGCTTATTAAGCATTTGATGCTTGGAGCCTTGGCAGATTTAACATATTTGATTTTAATTTAAGTCACATTCTGAAGCAACATGAGGGATAGCCGAGAAGAACCTCGTAATTGTGTACCTCCAATGGCGCACACAACGGGGGTTTCCTGGGGGTCCGGACACCCCCCACAGCCTTTGAGTTTTTTTCGATTGATGATAATCCTATATATATAACGTAAAATTTAATTAAGTACTTGCAATTAACAATTTATTTTATTAATTAATGTTAATTATTAATTCAATAATTTATTTTTTACTGTTTTTTGTTAACAAAATCAGAAGAGTCAATTGGTGTTGTCTTGAGGTATGTTACGAATTGGAGAAATTTCGACCATGGACTTCCCCCTTGAAAAGTTTTTGTGTGCGCTACTGTGTATCACGGTTACATGACGAGGACACCACAGAGCTGGCACCCCTTCTTAATTCCACACCAACGGGAGACCTTTGAAGGACTTCAAAATTAACATACATCATCCCCTCTACTAGGCGAATGTTCAGTGATATTAAGGATAGAACTCATGACACGCCAGCCGGAGTACCTGATCATGACCACTAGGCTACCGTTACGAGATTTGTTAAGTATAATTTAGAGCTTATTTGTATAGGAATATAAATGATTAGAATAGATGTGCTTATGTTGTTTGAGGGGGGGGGGGGTATTTGGCTGGCACGGCAATTGTGCAGATAGATCTAGAGTTATGTTTGATTCGAAATCGATTGCAAATGAAGTAGATACTGTTGAAACATCTTTTAGAGGGTACTCAAACGTTGAAGTATTTGCTGAAGCGATTACTGGCAAGTCAACAGAAGTAGATGCACAAATTTAAGATCTCGTCCTTTCACAGCCTCGTTATGCGTAGGCAGGAGGGGGAGGGGAATTAAATCCATTATTTTACATTGGAAAAATTAAATTTCTTAAGCATTATTCGAAATAATTTGTCTTTATTTCTTTGCTAGAAGTTATTCAATTTGGAAAATAATGAATAGAAGCCAACACTATGTAGGAAAAAAGTACACACACACATTATTTAAAAAATACATCCAATATTCTCTCCAAGTCTTGCAGTTCATTTTTGGATAGTTGCTGTTCGTGCAGTCACAAAATCAAACACTATTTTAATTCCCAGTCCCTATAAGAATGAATTGCAGGATATATGTCTATGTTTCGCATAATTTTCGCATAATTGTTCAGAATGTAATGATTCTTAGCGTAGGAAAGAATGCTTACTTCTAGAAAGAGAATGCAATAAAATATAAAATCTTGATCGGAAAATCGCAAAAACATTCAATTGTTTATTGCTGTCACCATTCAGAACGAAAACCATCGGCAAAGGACTTCGTAATTTTGAATTTTTAGTAGAAAGAGAAGAAATTTAGATAATTTCCCTTGCATGTGGGAGTATCTATTTAAATGAAATCTCAAGCATATATATATCATTGTGGATGTTACCGACCGCTCAACTCCTTAACTGATGTTTAAAAGTAACGCGGTTGGCTCTCAAATTGCCACCGTTTTTCACACAAACGCGAATATGCGGTGTATTGAAGGAAAAGGACCAAATAGGCCCATTTTTTTTCTGAAATAAATAAATCCTTCGTAAACACTGTCAAGGTCATTTTATTGATAGCAGCGCAAAGAAAGTTGTATTTTGGAAGAACGTATAAATACGTCCGAGGCACTCAACGCACCGGTTGAGCAAGACGGATATTTACGGCAGTGGCAATTAAGGGATTAAAACAACGAAGCGTAGAAGTGCGAAAAGGGAGCATTGCTGGAGAATATTGTGTTTCGTTTATATTAAATCTTAGACGAACGGCCTCTTTCCTTAACATTGAAAACATCAAAAACAACTCAATATTCATTATACACAAACGGGAAAAATTATTAAAAACGTGGCCTATTTTGTTAGTGAGTTTATTCGATTCTTGAAGTAGGAAAGACAGAACAAATGTTATATTAAATTTTCTTTTCTTCAATAACATCAAGCAACCAACCCTCAGCAATAACATACTAAATGAAAGGTTTTTCTTCAAATAAAAATTTAACAAAAATATGCGTCTGCTGCAACAATTCCAATAAAAAATATTTGTTTTAAAAAAAATTATTTAAAAAAGTTATTGAAGTTTAACAAAAGTTACAAAAATATTCAAGACTTTTCAATATCCAGAAGAGTAAAAGAGAAAGGAATTTCTCAAAAGCAAGAATAAAATTTTTAAAAAACTTATATTTTTCTTTCTAAGTTGGCAAACTAAATATTTGCCATAAGTAACAAATGATATATATCCCGAGCTTTTCAACTAATAATTTATAGTAGTCCGCACTTCTCAGGATTGATCTACACATGCATCTAATGTATTACCCAATTCATTATTCGTCGCTCTGTATCCCCCCCCCCTCCTTTATATTTAATTGTGTCGGGGGCGTTTATTTACAGCGAGGGATATACTTCAATTAAAAAATAAATATCTGTGCTTATAAGGGCAAAAGTGAGAAATAACGTTTTACCGAAAAGCATATTACCGTTAAATATGTAGAATTTACGCGCGTTCGTCTTTTTCAAGAAATGGTATTAAGATGCAAAATGCTGATATTTTAATAAACGTTAACCTACAGTTTATATAACTCTCTACCTAAAATGCGATTTTAATTATATGCTACATTTTCATTACCTTAGCTATCTCACGTAGTCAAAAATAATTACCTTAATAATTTTGAATTTAATAACATAAATGCTTATAACAAACGATATAATATGAAAGGGTAAAAAAATAATAATAAATAAATAACGAACACAAAGGCTTTTACACAAATTATCTACGAAAAAATTTTAAAAAAATGTTCTATACTTTTTTAAACATATACAAACAATTACGCTATTGCTAAGAAATTCAAATACAATCCAAACGATCTCGAATTTTTTAAATAACTAATTTTCTTTGGTTTAAAGTACATTGATCACATTTAACTGATAATAAAACAAACTTAACACGTAAATCTTTTTAAAAAATTCATAATCAGAAGATAACAAACACTATATTTTACAAAATTTCATTTGTTAAATAAAAGAATAAAGTTCAATGAGAGACAAAAAAAAAATCGTTTGAATATATATCTTAGAATTATTTTCATTCGAAATTCCAATTTCTCTACACATTTAAAAAAAAAAAATATCCGTAGGAACATTTTTAAAACCTTAAAATATTTCAAATGAGGTTGACATAGATAAAATATGCTCTAACCCAAAAAATTTGCTGAATACTAACAATGTAAGAAAATAACTTCAAAAACAATACAACTTTCTATTATGTAGCGAACACAATAAACATATCGAATTACTTCCGAAAGTTTTCAATTGATAACAGCTAATTCCATTAACTATGAACTGCCGGTTTGTTATCGGATAAATTTGATCAAGTGGAAGTAATAACCAATTATAATTCAGAGTAAATGATTTTGACATGAAAGCGTGACCCAAATAGAAGAAAAATGAAATAAATTTCTACTCACCGAAAGGGCAAACACTGAAGGATTTAGAAGTTTAAGTAGCAGGTGTCTGTCGTCAAGTTTGGTTCATTATGCATTCGCTTGAGAAAGACAAATCACTTTTTCTCACTTCGTCAAATATCAAATTATTTTAAACAGTTGTTTTGTAAACTATTGCTTGAATTTTATTAACAATTCATCAATTATGTCAGATCTTTTTTTCCAGAGTTTTGAATGAAATTGTTTTTCGTAATCTTCGATGAACACAGTCACACAAACAGCGATACAAATAATTTTAATAAATACTAGTTCAAAATATTATACACAACACATTTCGATGTTCAAAACAAACACGCAATCGAATGTTTATGGAAATCTAATAATAAATGGAATTTTTCCAATAGTTCTTTGACTTTCAGTTATACTAGAAGCAAGTGGGTGCGCTTATAATTAATATACAATCCACAAATTGAATTATAGATAATTAGATTGATATTCTACATTCTAAGACAATAATTCGATTATCTCTACTTCTCTTTCTGGAATATCTTCCGGAATTGTTTACGGAATGACTAGACGAAGAATTTTGTTTAGAACTATCCTAGATCATACATCGGAATGATGATAATTGTTGTGGAAGAGCATGGGCAGAGAAGCCGTCAGCATGACATGTTTTGTTGTGGCATTCACGGTTGTGTCTTCGCTTGAGTTTCGGCATGAGCGGAGTGATTCCACCGGCACCACCGGCGAAGCCATTGCAAAGCCAGTTCGCAAATCTCACCCATCGCGCATTGTGTTAGTGTGTGACGTCATAGAGAGTTGGACGAGTTCACTACCTGCGCGGGGAATCAGTGAGTCGGTGGCTCAGTGAGAGAGAGAAAAATATTAAAAGATGTGTTGGGGGAAGTGTGGATCGATTTTGGAGTGAGAGGGCCGATACAGAAAATACGCTCTAGAGGTGAATAAAAAAATAAAAAAGAACTCGCCCCCAACAAGGGCGGGGGGTCGAAAGAAAGAGTGGAGGGGTTTAGGAAACACCAGGTGCAAGCAAAGAACCGTTTATGTCGATCTTGACAGAGGAATAAGTTTGAGAAAAAAAATGTGAACCTGTGTGGGATATTACTGCAATAAATATTCAAATAATATGGATAAAAACAATCTTTTTTTGCTGAGAAGCATTTGAATTGCTATCTAATGAAATATTAAATAAATTTTTTATGAAGCTTTATAAGTTATCAGTATTTCATATTGCATCATTATTATTAATAATAAAAAACAATTGTTGCATTTACACTATAATTAATGAAACCTTCCAATACACGAAATTCAAAATTTTTAAAAATGTTTAATCATATTTTGTAAAAGTTTATTTATTTGGACCATTTCTTAAAATAAATACTTTACAAAAGAATAACTTTTCACTGTTTTTTTTCTTCGCAATAAATTTAAAAATTTTGACCCATGATAAATATGAAAGATTTTAGAGAGGATTGTATTTTTTTTCTTTCTATATCATTATTTACAAATTAATTCATTTGTTTTATTCTACATTTAATTTCACACATGAACACACATTTATAAGTTGAAAATTTACTTACACAGAATTATCGCCAATTTGAACATTTTAAGGATTTTCACCGATCTAAAAAATTGTATAGAAGAATTACAGAATAGATAAAAATTATATTTTAAAATGGCCGTCATACAAAATAAATGAAACGATGCTTGTGCCGTAGAGAGATTCCAGTGCATTGTGTTTGCAGTTATATTAATTTTTCAAAAAATGATAAGAATGAAAACTTACAATGTTCTTCGATCTTCACAATATATCACAACACATGTCATCGTTCTTGGTTGGATTATCAAATAATTTATATAAGAAGAGTTTGTTACATATATTAAAATTTAAATTATGGTATTTATATAAAATACACAATCTGATAAATTTAAATTGTACCAATATATATAGATATATATATGCATATTGACGACAAATTAGAGAGTATATATCGAATATCTAACAATTTCTTCAAAAAGCCCAGATCTTACATTAAATTTTGTTTCACTCTGTGGCCAATTAGAACTTTTTAATTAAACGTTATTATTTCACTGTGTAGAGCCATTTTTTGTTATGAAAGTGCATTTTGCACATTTTAAAAATACACCATGTACTTAATATTGTATATTTTAGTACAGTTATTTTTTATAGAGTAACACGCATACACATTCGTCCTGTATTTTTACACTTCTTTCTTACCATAAGCTTAACTACTATATAGCTAAAGATATTTTTTTTGGATACTGGAGTTTACGCATATTATAAGAAAACATGAAAAACCTATCGTTGTTTATTTTTGGTAAGGTTTTATTTTCTGGAAAATATAATAGCGATTAATAAATATTGGATGGTGAGATGACGTATTACTTCCAAAATCTGCATCTTGTTTAAAGGGCTCCTGTCTCACATCCGACAGTTTTTGTGGAATTGAGTCTCACGTTTAGACGTCATGTTTTTGTTTTCTGTAATCCATCTGTTGCAGAATACCATTATTTCGGAAATTTCTTTTTTAAAATTTTGTTTACATGCATAAATAAATATTATACTTAATTTTTCTTTTTGGACTTATGTTTCCGTTTTCTAATATTATAATATTCCTCAGCTTGATTGATCATACTATATATTCATGTTTTATTTTTCAGTTACGTTGCCTTTTTTTTTTTTTTTTTTTCTTCCTTTATTTTATTTAGGCTAGAGCCAATAATCATTTTTCCTTTTAAATAATTTTTTGTTGTTGTTGTTACTTTCTTATGGTTTCTCATTCATCTTTAAACTCTTTTAGAAATTTGTTAAAGATTCTGTTAAAAAACTGACATATATGACAGTGGGAATTTTGGTCCTTTTACTCGCATGGGTTTCTTATATGTTGCAAATGTTTTAATTTCATTTTTACACATACGTTTTCTGTTTATTATAATTCTTGAATTTGATTTCTATAATATATATTTATGCTCAGTGGTGCACACAAGGGGGACCCCCCATGTCCCTTACAGGGCTGTTTTTAACATCCTCGGTGCCCGAGCAACTTCAAATTTTTGCTCCCCCCTCTCGTCCTTCAGCTCTTACCTTTCCAATATTGGTCCAGAACGGATTTTTGTTTTGAAAATTTTTTTATCTTTTCTTCCGCTATCCAATTTTTTGCGACCCCAAATAGTTTGCGCCCTAGGCATGGGCCTAGCGTACCTAAGCGAAAAAGCTGCCTTGGTCCCTTGATTTTTTTTCCGATTGATTATGTAGCGGTACCATCTATATAAGCCAGTAACTACCTCCGCACCAGGGTGATCATTTTGGTGTAGTGGATAAGTTACTCGGCTTCGGATCCAAAAGTACCTGGTTCTATCCTACAGGATAAGCGCGCCACATCATTGTTGACCCTGGCTGAACTTAGAAAGACGCAACGTTCTGAACTGTCGTGGCGCAATCTATTCACCCCAAATGCAACCAAAGCCATTAGACACATGATGCAATCAACAAAGTCGTCTCACATATGATGCAATCAACAAGCCGTCACGCACGAATGACGCAACCAGCAAAGCCGTCACAACTCATGACGCAGCAGCAAACACGCTTGATTAAACAAATACATCGTTCGTTCGCCTATCTACCGACTCATTTTTGGGGGAGTATGTAGCGGTGCCATCTATATAAGCCAGTAACTACCTCCGCACCAGGGTGATCATTTTGGTGTAGTGGATAAGTTACTCGGCTTCGGATCCAAAGGGGTACCAGGTTATCCTACAGAATAAGCGCGCCACATCAATTATAATCCTATGTAAAATGTGCGTAAAATTTCATTAAGTAATTGTTATTAATAACTAATTTTATTAATCAATGCTAATTATTTATTCAATAATTTACTTTTTACTGTTTTTTTGTTCCCGACAATCGACAAAATCAAAGGAATATGTTTAGAGGTGTATTGGGGTATGATACGAGAATGGTGGACTTTCAACCCTGCCCCACCCCCCTGAAAATTCTTGTGTGTGCCACTATTTATGCTTTATCTTCTGTTAATTTCTCTATATTCATGTTTCTATTACTATTCTGTCTCTTAAAGAATTCTCTGTTTTTTTCCCAGTTTTCCTATAAGTCTGTAATTCATCTTTAAACTCATTTAAGAATTTTTCGAAGATACCGTCAAAGAATTTCTATGCTGGTTTGTGGCAACGGTGACAGAGTGTTTCATGGTAGCGAACTTGCGGCCAGCGCTGCTGAGTCACAGGTTCGTTGCCAATAAAGACCCGACATATAGTGAAACTGATGCACGTTAAATCTGTTGAGTCTCAAAGTCCTTCCATTGGCGTGGAGTGGAAGTTTAAAGAGGAGAGCTCCACAACACAGGTGTCGCCCTCACCACTTGACAATGGTTCGAAATAAAGAGGACCTTATCCAATAGTACTCGTATTGTTTCAGAGTGCGTAAATGGCTCCGTGGGAATTTTGACCTTTTACTCACATATGTCTTTCCTGTTTTTGTTTTTGGTTTTTCAATTTTATCCATTTGCTTTCCCATTTATATTATTATTTTTAGAAACCTCTTACCTTTAAGGTATCCGAACACGTTGAAAATGACCAAATTCAGTCAAGACAGATATTTTTGTTCTTTATTTTATTGAATAGAGCTATCTTTTGACTTTACGAAATTTTCTTTGTTTTGTTTCTAAACTACCTAGAGGCCAAGTTACAATCCATTTTATAAATTTAGAAAACCGGAAGTGGGTTTTTGATGCACCAGAAGTGGGCATTTAAATTGCTCAAAATCTATCATGGCGAGTCTGATAACTCAAAATATTACGAACGTATTTCTATAAAACTTTTTGAACCTGATATTTATGTTATTTTCTAGAGAATGTACTAAAATATTTCTCATTGAATGAATATTTTTCGAGTTATGGCTTGTTATTTAAATAATGGTTTCATAAAAAATGTAACATTTCTTATAATGTTTACTCAATCAGCTCTAAAATTTTCAAATTTTAATAAAAAATTAAAATTTTAGTACATTTTATAGATAAATGCATCTAGTTTGTTTTAGTAATACTTTACTAATATATGTTTATTACTTTTTTCTCTAACTACTTTGAAGTTTTTCAAAAATATTGCTAAAATTTCACTTAAAAATGTGATTTTTGTAAAATTCAGGTAATTTATTTTAAATTTTGATAGTTAAATAGTAATATTTATTGGTATTGAGTCCTAAAAGAGCATTTATATTGTTTTAGTATGTTATTTTGTTAAAAAGTACTCGGAACGTGTTCGGATACCTTAAGCATGTTTGTTTCTTCGCTTTAAGTTTGTTGAATCCTCTCTCACTTCCTTTTTAAGTATGTCTAAGAGCTTGTTTTGTTGGTAGACTAACTTTTGTTAGTTTTAGTTTTAGTTTATAGTTTAGTATTATTTAGTACTGTGACGGTTCTGTCTTAGCTCCTTCTACTAATTGTCCTTTTCGGGAAGTTCTGGTCTTTAAAAATTATTTTATTATAAAACTCCGCTTCGCGAAGAAAAGAACATGATTATGCTAATTAAGACTACTATATATAGTCCAGGTTTTCAGGTTAGAGAGAGAGAGAGAGAGACGTCTGCTATCGGAGCAGAGATTAATTAGACTGAAGGTGAATCGCGGATATTTAATATTTGCTAATTGAATTACTTAAGGGGACGAATTGTCACTGAGATTAAATTTATATTAAATTGATAAGAAGTCAAAGTGATCGCCTTGAGTATGTATGGTTAGTATAACTACTATTTTCACATATCTCGCTTACCTCGTTTATTGTCGGCTTAGTGATTATTTGAGGGCATTCCTTAATTTGGATTGATTGTATTAGTGTGATGATTAATATTGTCAATAAATTAGATTATTTTTTGAAACATAGCTAGTGTTCCTTCCAATCCTCCTACACCTTAAGATACGCAGGGATGTAATTACAGTCTTCTAAGTTGTTTTTTTATTTAGTTTCAATATGTAAAACTATTCTTCCCGTGAAAATGAGAACTTCATTGTTAAAAGTTTATCACACACATTCTAAAATTAACCAATTCGATTAGTTCATTGCTAATCAAAAACTTCCAACCAAATATCGAAAGTTACCTGCAATTGAAAACTGTTGTTTCTACTTGTCAAATACTCCGTAAAACTTTCCTCTAGTACGAAGAATTTCTCTGCGAAATACTTTTGAAATATAAATGAGTTTTGCTCAACAGACTGGCGCCTGCGGTACTCTTTCGAGTTCTTGGTTGGTGGTCTTACCCGCGGAGTTGGGTTTGTAGCTGTAAACCTTTAATGAGTGAAATTCTTTAGGTGAAAAATGTCCCCAAAGTAGAAACCGAGTCTTATCGAACTAAGGTAACTGTAAAATAGAAAACGGATAATAAATATCCATTGTAAGGTTTATATAATCAATTTTTTTACTTTTATATATCTTAAAATATTCCTTTTTAATAACTGCAGATTTATTACATACTTCTAAAATGTACGTTTAACGTGGAAGTGATACGTACCAGGTATTTTTTAAATTACAAAATATAATCAGGCAGTCATCAATTGTTATTAAAATATCTATTCAAATACTTTCTTACGCAAATTTGGGGAAAAGCACATGAGCTTAGGTGCATAAAAAAGGTATTAAAAGGGCGATTGAAAACGTTTTATTTCTTAACTTCAGTGCAATTTCTCAGGATAGATATATTTAACCCCCGTAGATCCTTATTCAGTAAAAGTATCATTATAGGGGGAAATAAACGATACATTTTAATGCCTACTTTGATCCAGGACATGTCCATGACAAATTTAAAATTTTGTAAAGCGCAAAACTCTCTTTAAATTCTATAAATTATATAAAAATGTATTGTTAATTTGTACATAAATTATATGCGTCCCCTTTCTAATTTTGCTTAAGTAATCCGTAAATTAACTTGTATTGGCTTACCAATTACGTTTATTGACGCCGTAAATCATAAAACTAAAATGTTTTTTTAATTGATTTATGAGCTAGTATGCTCAATCTTTTAACAAACAAGCACGCAGTTTTCAATTTGTTTTAAAAGCGTCCCCCCTTTCCCCCCGCTTTTTAGGGCTAAAATATCTTTTTCTAAGAAAAACCCATTTACATTCAATTTGCGTATAAGACAAAAAATATAAAACCTCGTAATAGTTTTTTTTTTATTTCTTCGCATTTTCTATGCACATTTTCTATGTAATATTGTTTTGTTTTCATATAAAATAAATTTATTAACTTAACACAACAGGTCAACTAACAGGTTTTGTTTTAAGATGCAGTGTTGGGATCAAAACGGCAAGATCACAACTCTGTGGCTCTCATCTCATTCACTTGTGATTAAGAATTAAGTAACCTATTTATATAAAAAAATCCATTCTTCTAGTGTAAGTTAAACTCAAATAAGTTTAAATCCCTTAACGTTGGTTTCAGCCTTACAATAAAAATTCAAATTGAAAGAAAAATTTATTAGTACGATAGTACCAGCGGTAACATGAGAGCTATTGACGACGAACTACATAACATTTTGAGACAACATTTTTTGACATTTTGACGACACTTTAACCTGCATTCCATTTTTGGCTTCCACACAAAGCCCATAGTATAATAGCTTTCATAAATAGCATAATGCATGAAATTTTTACTCAAAAAAAAAAGCGCCTCAAAAATTTTTCCTTTTTGGCACAAAGCGTGAGTCGCCGATCCGAGCGCGATTTCTGACTAGAGCCGGGGAAAAAAAACGAGTAAACGTAACGCACCCGAACCTGACGCTTCCTTTAAGTTCACTCTTCGGCAAAACATGCCTAAAGAAGTTTTCACTTCAATAAATAAATAAATAAAAAGTGAGGAAGAAAATACAGATACAAATAGGAGAAAATGTTGTTGTTTTTTTTTTAAAAAGAGGAAACAAGTATTGATAGTAATGCATTAAACTCCACTGCAAGAGAGAGAAATCCACTGCTATACGATATTCCGGTATTAAACAAAGTATTTAATTGAAGAAAATTAATGAATCCAATTCAAAAGATTTACGCAGGCTTCTATTAATCATTTTTCCTATTCATTTAACTTTCTTTAAAACGTTTATCTGTAACTAAAACCAAAGAATCCAAAGAATTACAATAAAATATACTGTAGCATTCTTTGTTTCCACGTTTGAGGTATTGAATGATTAATAGAGAATTCGGGAGATTTCTTCCTCTTCTAACCTTTCGAAGTAATTATAAGGAAACTTTTTTAATCAATCATTCTCCTTGGTTTCATTTTATATACTTTATCACCAATGCAGGGTTCATCTTTTATGTGCATTCTAGTTACAACAAAACTTATGCAATGGGGTTAATAACTGGCTAAATTTATTTTTAATGGAAAGAGATTTCTCGGATTAAATGGAAATAAGATTCTCTCTTTTATTTCCCCAAATTAGTTCCCGGGATTTGTTATTCATTGTGTGTATATCATTAACAAAAGTTGTTTAAACATCGTAAATGTTAAATGACTCTTTTGAAGTAAATGTGTGATTAATTTTGCCGCTATTGACTAAATATACATGAAAATCGTTTAACACGAAACTGAAGGGACTGAAATATCTTTAATATTAAAAAAGTTTCGTGGAAAAGGAATTTCAACTATATATATATATATATATATTGGTGTTTTTAAATGTATATATATATAGTATTAATGTTATTTTATCAAAACTTAATAATTTTATGCGTTACTGTTATTGACTTTTCCATTGGCCGGAAAAAGTTTTTTTTTGCTGTACTCACGTGATAAGTCTTTAATAGTTTTCACTTTGATTTTAAAATATTTTAGTAATTATTATAGGCTATAATATTACCGTTTTACATTAATATATTATGGTTTTGTTTATAATAAAAGTTAATCTTCTCTAGAAATTTCTTGCTTTCCCTATGGTCCAGAGTATTGGTAAATTCAGGTGAAGGCTGGCTGGCCGAAAAATTTTTTAAACCTGCAATCCTGGTTCCTAAGGCCAGGAGTTTGCTCTAGTACATAGGTTCTCAACGTGGGCGATAACACCCCCTTGTGTGGGCGTTATCGCCCACGTTGAGAACCGCAGGGGGGCGATGAGATGGCACGGAGGGGCTTAGGCAGATTAACCAAAAAAGACTAAAAAAACACGCTGATTATATACTAACAAAAGTAAACTTTAATACTGTTTACCTTATGTTGATTGTATGTATTTAAATCATTCCTGTATCACATGTACGAGAATTCACATACTTCGGTAGTACGGGAAGTGGATGAAAAACTTAAAAGATTACATTACATTCAGATGTACATTAAATTGAATGATATAGTGCATTTTAATTTCTGTAGTACACGTGTTGTCTTTGTCTATGAGCAGTAGGAAACATGTTTCGTCCACCGCATTTCATTACGTATATTATCCAAGAAACATAATTAAATATGTTAACCAGAAATTAACGTGATTCTTTAAAGGTTGAAACTGTCAATTTATATTTATTTTGAAAACAATAGTTTATTATGAATTACTTCGTTTCATCAAAACCCCTGCCTGTCTTTATAACAGGTAATCTAAAAATCTTTTATTCCACTTTTTTAAATGAAGAAGAGATTCAGTAGCGTTTCAATTCCAACAATATATCCTACCTATGACTTAAATATATAATATTACACATTTAAATATATTTGTGGCAATAGATATTTCAGATTCGCAAGTAAAAAAGCTGGGACTTTGGAAAAAAATGAAATTAAAAAAATATTCTTTTAGTAATATTTTTAAAACTGAACTCTTGTTTTCACCATGTATTATGTACACTCTTATTTTTCTAGAATACGAGGGGGCTGTATAGAAATATTCAATAGAAAAGGGGGCGATATCGTAATATTTATTAAAAAAGGGGGCGCCAGTTCAAAAAAAGTTGGGAACCTATGCTCTAGTACTACTGCGGCTAAGACTATTCTATCATAACTATAGTTATCTTTGGCTTATAACTATTTTTTGTATATTTTTGTAATACATATATTCAACAAAATTAAGTTTATAAGAGCACATTTTTCATTTAAACAGATACGTATATATGCATGCATTTAGTAAAAATCAATCAAACAAAAACATTCACAAGAACTTAATGGAATTTAATACAAAATTTTCAAGTTTTTGGAAAAACAAAACATTTGTTACATTTTTGTGAAAACAATCCGATATTTTCTTTGCATTATCTTTTTACCATCAAATTGTCAAAAAATTGTTCGATGTCGTCCATTTTTGTATTCATTTCACCATTGGAATGTGCGTCTAAATAAAAGCGTAGAAACTGGAGCTGCATTATTCATTTCATTTTCGTCGTCGGAATGTGCATCAATAATATTTTTTGAGCTTCCAAAATGTCTTTGTCTATCATAATTGGAGCTGTACATGCATTATCATCATGAACTGCAACGAATAATTTCGATGATACAGTAACACAGCTCACTCCGGTTTGTCTTTTCCGTATTTTGTTCATTCTCAGAAAAAAATTATTTTTGTGTTGAGCGATTTCTATTTTTTGTTTGGAGAAAAAAAATTGCATGAGAATACACAGTAGTTTGTCGGGACCGTTGTATTATTTCGTGTTAACCGATGTTTCGCCTTAAACGTATTTTACTGTAACGTTGAATTACTCGGGGGTTATAACAATTAATAATTGAAGCGTAACATATTACAAAAAAATGAGATAAAATTGTTTTTCAAAGGATAAAAAAAGAGAATGTTAAGTGTGATTTGTAAATTTAAAAATAATTTCAAAATATGGTTGGTTAAATTTTTGCATGAAGTTTTATTATAATGTTCGTTATATATACATATGGACTTAATTTAGCCAAACGAAAGTAATTCGATTCCACTTTGAATGAGTAGCTTATTAATGGGATCTTCAAATAGCACTGACATATTAATATAGTTTGAAGAGAAACAGACAAAGGAAATTATATATCCACCACAGTCAACAGGGCCGCAGTAGTTTAGTTGCCATGGGTACCAACTCATGGCTGGTGTTGTCAAGTCCCAGTGCCACTGAACGCCCATGGTGCAGAGGGGCTCGTGCACAATAAAACTGCCGAGGCTCAAAATCATTCGATTGATGTGGCGTTGGATGTTTGGAGACGGGGGCCAGCTTAAATGTCGTCCTCGTCTCTTGACCATGTTTCAAAATTATGAGATCCGTTCCAAAATGCCCACTTGTTGCTTTAGATCAGCGGTTTTCAAACTTCTCCAGACAAGATATTTTCGGGGACCCCATTCTACACACACACACACTTAGAATATATCTTAAAATAATATTTAAAGTAGATCACATAATGTTATAGGTACTCTATATAATGACAAGTAAACAAAAGTATTGTATTTAATATTTTAAAATGTTAATGTAATTTTAAGGAAATTAATAACATTAATTCATGATCCAAATGTCACCTAACCATTCATTCTGTTTTGTAACTGGAATGTGTGCATATTTCAAATATTCTACATTTAATTATCATTATTATATTTTCCTGTTGCCGCACACATTGAAAAATATCTTTCACTTAAATACATTGTTCTGAATGGTATTAAAATTTTATATCTATGTCAGAATTCCTATGCATTTTGTATGAATTTGTTACCTATGTTTTAGAAGCTGTTCTTGATAAAATCTAGATTAAAATGTCGAATCTGTTGATATGTCTGTAAATTGTACCCACTCCTTTACTATATAAGCGTTTTTACCACGAATGATATAGAGTTTATATTTTCCATTCGAAATTATTTAGTTTTGAAAAAACATTGTACTAAAGAGTATAAAATTATTTCGGAGAAACCGGAATAGTAAACGATAGTCACAATCTAATTGGTAGCAGATATGAAGAGAAAAAAATGTTTTAATATTTTTTAATTATTTTATAAAAAAAAGTTAAAAACTACCCTAAAATTGTAAATTTTGCCAAAAATTGACACTTTTTTATGATTTATTTTATAGGCCGTCTTATTAGCTTTATAAAAATACCAAGTTTATTATTTTCCGTTCTCTAGAACAAAAACTACAAGTGTTTTAGTAAAAGAAGATGCCATTACATTACGCAAGATGTCAAGACTTTAAAACGCGTTTTACTCGAAATATGTTTTTTTTGAAAATGCTCAAACGGGCCAGCGATTGCTAAAAATGTTTTGAAAATAATTAAGTGAAATTTTTTGTGTAGATTCTATATAATAGTAGAAGTGTTTTAATTGTCAGGTTTATCAATCACTGTGTTTTATTACAAAATTTACAGTGCCTTATGTTAATATAATCATTGTTTTTTAAGCAATTTCATATTATAACTAACATAAAGTGCTAGTTTATGTAAAAATTAAAGCATCTCTTATCTTTAAGGTCATTTCAAAAATGAATAACATAGCAACACATCAGAATTGAAAAATGGAAAATTTGTTCATAAACTGTTGGTACAGAATAGGCCACGTTTAGGTTATTTTTTGTAAATTTTGACCAGTTTTTTCTTAATTCAGTAATAATAATTTTTCCCTATTCTTAATTTTAGCATATTTTTCTTAAAATGTGCTAAAAAAATCTAAAAACAACAAAAAATCCCCATATCTCTATTTTTTTCAAAAAGAAGTTGTCGCAAGCAGTCGGATACCTTAAAAAAAGCATTACAAAATAAAGTTATCATGTGTAAATAAAATTTTTCAATTTTATAATGACTGGACAAGGGTATGAACTTTATAGTGTGCGTGAATCCATTTCACTTACATATTAATAATTTTCATTTCCATTTTTTGTGACTCGTGGAACCCTAGGGTTCCGTGGAACACAGTTTGAAGATAACTACTTTAGATTATTATGATAATAAACACTCACCGCAGTCAACAGGGTAATAAAAAAGCAGTTTTACAATATACTTTTTACTTAAAAAGTAAAAATTATCAAACTCTTATTTTTTAAAAAGCAACTTGTTGAGTGGTTTCAATTCCATTTTTAAAGTTGGGTTTCCGCAAAATGGTTCAAAATATTTTTCCTACAATAAACTTAAATTCTAAGAAAAATAAATTATTACTTTAAAACAACTTTTGTCTCTATACGATAAAATTTTATAAAATGTGAAGTTGAAATTAGCTCCAAGGTAAAAACAGGAAGATTTTCTTCCACTCCAATAAGGTCCATTAAATTTCTGCAGCAAAATAAAACACATCAACTCAGATAAATTTTAAAACTCTCTTCTCCAGGAAAATGGATCTGAGATTATAAAACCCTTTTTTTTTCAAATAGAAAAATCCCATAGTATTTTCAGGTACAAAAATAATTTATAATAACATCCTAAGAACTATTAACTTATTTATTACAGGGATCCTTAAAATTTTGAAATCTTCATTTATTGCACACATTTTAAATAAACATTTATATTTAAGCATGTATTTTGAAAAGAAACAAAACATTGGACTCATTATCTGTAAGAAGAAAATGCTTCTCGTTAAGTTTACTTAAGTATATTTACTACTTTCTGCAAATTATCTAAGCAAGTCATGAAATGATAATAACATAG